>JADRCD010212895.1:0-23059 GCA_019843815.1 Montemys delectorum
CATATTTAATACATCTTAATCAGCTCAATGACTAGGCCACTCCCAAAGTTATGTTGCTAAAGTCTCCCTTCTAATACTCCTGAATTATTACTTACTAAAATCTATACTCTATCTTTGCTACCCCAGATCCAAGGCAGCGGGAGGAAGGGCTGGAGCCACTCTTCCTCGGCTCTTACACGACTGGTATACCTCTCTTCCTGCAGCACTCAAGCCTGGATTTTATTCCTCTTTTGCATGGCGATTCTGCTTCCCCTCCTGATTCCCTTGCCCACAAATCCTCAAGTCCCACCTCTATCTCCCTGTCCAGACATTGGCCTCCAGCAACTTTACTTACTAATCAGAACCAACTGGGGGCAGGAACCCTCAACATGTTACATGCAGGATTCTCATGCAATTTTGGGAACCCAATTAACATAATATAAGCATTAAATCAAATCCACAACAATAATTAGTGTGAGGGATTGGTGCCTACCCATGAGATGGGTCTCAATATGGATCTGTCATTGGTCAGCCAGTACTTCAATCTCTGCTTCATCTTTGTCTCTGCACTTGTTTTTAGACAGAACCAATTTTGGGTCAAAAGTTTTATATGTGGGTTTGTGTCCCCATCCCTTCACTGGGAGCCCTGTCAGGCTACTGGTGATGGTCCCTTCAAATTCCATATCCCAACTGTTGGTCATTTCTGCTAAGGTCACCTGCATTGACTACTGAAAGCCTCCCTCATCCCCAGTCTCTAGGACTTCTTAGAGAATCCACCCATCCACAACCCTACCAGCTGCATATTTCCATTCATTCTCCTGGCTCTCTGGTACTCTCTTATATCTCTCCCCATGTCTGATACTGGCCCCCTATTCTGCTAACTCTTCCTTCACCACCCAGATCTCTCCCTCACTCTGCTTCCCATGACTATTTTGTTCCCCCTTCTAAGTAGGATTCAAGCATCCTTAATTGGGCCTTCCTTCTTGTTTAACTTCTTTGGGTCTGCGGGGTGTATCAGGATTGTCATGTACTTTATGGCTAACATCCACTTAAAAGAGAGTACATACCATGCATGTCCTTTTGGGAATGGGTTACCTCACTCAAGCCAATATTTTCTAATTCAATCTATTTTCCTGAAAAATACATAATGTCCTTGCTTTTAATAGCTGAATAGTATTCCATTCCACATTTTCTATATCTTTTCTTTGGTTGAGGGGCATATAGGTTGCTTCAAGTTTCTCTTTATTACAAATAAGGCATAGTAGAGCATGTGTCCTTGTGTTATGGTACAGCATCATTTGGGTAGATACCCAGGACTGGTATAGTTGGGTCTTCAGGTAAAATTATTTCCATTTTTTAAGAAATCACCAGATTAATTTCAAAAGTATATGTACAAGTTTGCAATCCCACCAGCAATGGAGAAGTGTTCTCCTTTCACAGCTTTCTTGCCAGCATCTGCTGCCACTTGAGTTTTTGGTCTTAGCCATTCTGATTGGGATAGTTTTGATTTGCATTTCCCTGAAGACTTAGGATGTTGAACATGTCTTTAAGTGCTTCTTGGCCATTCGAGATTCCTCTATTGAGAATTCTGTTTACTTCTGTAACCCATTTTTGACTGGGTTTTTTTGTTTGCTTGTTTGTTTGGGTTTTGTTTTGTTTTTTGTTTCTGTTTTTGTTTTTATTTTGAAGTCTAACTTCCTGAGTTCTTTATATATGTTGGATATTAGCCCTCTGCTGGATGCAGTGTTAGTGAAGATCTTTTCCCAATTTGTAGGTTGCCATTCTGTCCTACTAACAGTGGAGCAAAGGTTGCCTAAACCTTTGGGGAAAGTAAGAAATATGAGGATAGGCATACATCATTGGCCAGGGCCACGATGCCTAGGATGCCTCATTTGTATTAGGAGAAATTCCAGGTGCTGCCTAACATGACCTTATAAGGAGAGGGGAAGTTTAATCTGGCTGCCTGCTATGTGACCTCCGTTGGTAATGGGCAAAGGTGAGAGTCAGGACTCTGTGCACTGGAACATACAAGCCCAGGTGGAGTGAGGGACCTATTTCTGCTGATCTCAGGACAAGATTTCTGGGGTTCCTATCCCCACAACCAATTGCTAAGACAGATGTAGGGATGGCCGTACTTCCTAATTATTAAATGACAATAGAGAAAAGAAGACTTTCACATATATTGTACATTGCAGATTATGTCCATGTTGAGGTTATAGTGAGTTCTCATGAAATATAGGATCAACAAATTAATACTGAAAGAAATGAAAAAGAGAAAGCCAGCAAGAAAAAAGGGATGGAAAGAAAACATGACAGCATTATTGTAGTTGAAAATTTTAGTCAATATCACACAAATACTTTTGTTAATAAATTTAGTTCTTTGACAAGATCACACATAATTATAATGTCTCTGGTTACTCTTTTCTCCCACCCTCTCTCTCTTTTTCCTCACATACTTGTCAGCCTTAGTTCTTTTCTTATAACTATCTTTTTCCATATCTATAAATCAGAGAGAGAGAGAGAGAGAGAGAGAGAGAGAGAGAGAGAGAGAGAGAGTTAAATTAGAGTCATTTGTGTGCAATGGGTTTGGAATTAACTATCACTTCCTGGTAGGATACAATGTTTTTCTTTCTTCCAGGATCCATTATTTGCCAGTATTTCAGCAGCAAGTAGCAGACATCTGTCGTCCTCTTTCTTTCTTTCTTTCTTTCTTTCTTTCTTTCTTTCTTTCTTTCTTCTTCCTTCCTTTCTTTCTTTTTTCTTTTTCTTTCTATGGTGAATACACTTTATTTTTGCTGTTATTCATTTTTATTGGTTATTTTATTTATTTATATTTCAAATGTTATCCCCCTTTCCGGGTTCTCCTCTGCAAACCCTTTATCCCATTCCCTTCCCTCTGCTTTCATTAGGGTGCTCCCTACCCACCCACACACTGCCACCTCACCACGCTAGCATTCCTCTATGCTGGGGCATCGAACTTTCACAGGACCAAGGGCCTCCCCTCCCACTGATGCCCAATAAGGCCATCCTAATCCCCTTTCTATCCATGGCTGACTTCTCATGGAACCAACTTGCATAGGCCCAGTGTCAGTAAGCAGAACAGCTGTGAATTCATGACTGCCTTGACCATGTCATGCTTAGAAGATGGTATTTCTCTATATCTTCTCCTCTTACATTATTTCAAGCCCCTCTTTGGTAATAATTCCTGAACATTAATGGTGATGGTATGAATGCCTGTGTTTAGGGCTGAGCCATGGACCATCTTCTATTCTGAATACCTTGTACAGCCATGTGTCTCTTAATTCTCAGCATTCATTTCAAAAAAACACTTCTCAGGATACAGCTAAGAGTAGCCTTTGACCAAGTTTATAAATATCCATACTTGAAGGTGTTTTGATGCTATGTCAAAAGAGATAAGATTCACTAGTAGGTTCCTACCTAGAGCTTAAGCCCTCATCAATCATACATTCTTGACTGAATTTACAGTTCTAAGCATGGATTGAATCTTGTGGTACAGGCCTCAAATCCAACCAGGGAGCAGTTGGTTACTCTCGTAGCAGTCATATCATTATTATACCAACAGGCATATCTTGACTGGCAGTTTGGAATTGTTATTCATAGAGTTCTTAGCCGGATAAGAAATCACTCTTTATGCTTCTATCTGTGGAAAATTCTAGTTAGTTGTAGTCTTAGTTGGGGTTTCATTGCTGTAAAGAGACACTATGACCAAGGCAAGTTTTATATATATATATATATATGATATATAACAATAAATATATATATATATAAATTGCATTGGGGCTGGCTTACAGATTCAGAGGTTCAAATCATGATCATCATAGCATGGCAGCATGCAGACAGACATGGTGCTAGAGGATGCAGGAGTTCTACATCTTAATCCAATGGTAGCCAGGAGTGGGACTCTCTTCCACAGGCAGCCAGGAATAGGGTCTCTTCCACACTGAGTGCAGATTGAGCACTCGGAGACCTCAAATCCCACTTAAACAGTGGCACACTTCTTCCAAGAAGCCCACATCTATTTCAACAAAGCCACACCTCCTAATAATGCCACTTCCCATGGGACAAGCATATCAAACCACCAGAGTTGTGAAGAGTCCCTTGTACTTGCCAATATGGCTAATAGCATTCATAAGCATGTCTTCCAAGCAGGGATGTGCAGTAGATGGTGCTACTGAAAATCTAAGGTAATATTTTATTAATGTGTTCAATGATGATCTGTATTTCTGGCACTAGCTTAAAGCAAATGTGAGCAAGGCACTGCAGCTGAAGTTGGTAAGGCAAGGCAATGTTGAAGGTAGTCATTAAGTGATTTTCTCTACGGTTTCATTATTAAAATAACCCATTGCTTTCCCTATGTGAAGAGTGTAGGATTTTGCTCCCAATTTAAATATTAGAGGAGAGAATTCATTAAAGAACTTAGTGGAAACAGAAAAGGAACTTAGTTTGCTGAGCAAGATTGTAAAGGGTAACATAGATGCTCATGTGAATTTCACCCTGGGAAAGAGTAATGAGTTATTAAAGTATGTATATTAGAAGCTGACTGAGTTCTTTTAGAGCCCACTGAGGTAACTGTTGTTTAATTTTCTCATTTTACTGCTAAGAAGGAAGAAGCACAGAGGTGTTGAAGACATGTTCCAAGGATATAAACTTATATCCAAGGGGCTATGTCAGAGTCCTTGGTTTTTTACTACTATTCCTGCCTATCAATTTCCAGGGTTCATGACCAACTATGCATGGAGGAAAAAAACCAACAAAATATTACCAAGTCAAATCTAAACAGGACCATCACACATGATGAATGTCAGTAAATTTCTGAAATTGAAGAACAGGAAGAAATCAAATAAGAAAATGAAATGTAAATAAGGCCAACTGATATATACAGCTGAATGCATGAGCTTTTTCTTGCTTCAGAAAAGACAACTGCCAATCACCCACATCTGAGGACTCATCCGGGCTGGAAGAATCAGAATGGAAAGAAGTTGCATTCTTGATTAGAGATGAGTGCCAACACTGGGCTGAAGCACCTGTCAGACTTTGTAGCTCTATTTATGAATGTGATTTCTTTCCCTAGGTCCTGCATAAAACTCAAAACCCTATGAAGTCTAGACTTGTCTGAAATTTGTGTTTGTATCTCCAGCCTCCAGCACATAAGCACTAGAGAATCTGAGGTTTAGCATACAATGATGTTGCTGAAATCACAAGTGGTTTCAATAACAGCTTCAGCCATCTGGATCCATGTTCTAAATTTACCCATTACACAATTATGAGAAATGATACCTGTATGGTGATCCTGGGAAAAAACCTTCACATGCATGTAGAAAATGACTGTCAACCAGAATCTTGTAAACACTTGCAAATTCTCCTCATCTGTCTTCTGCAATATAGTGATTCTTAAAGTTCAAGCTCTAAAAAATGATGACAAGTTTCAGCCTCACTTGATATTAGATCATAGCCTGCTTAGTCACTAGATGACTAGTAACTAAGAAGTCCTTCCCAGATGCATCAAGACCTTACAAACTTTCTCTTCTATTTAAGTCACTATTGTACAGAAATAAACCCCATAAGTTTTAAAAACACAAGTACTAGTGTACTACAATTTTATTTACTTCATTCTGTTCTCACAGAAGCTGTGGTGACCATATGATCATTCCACAAATGTGACTGTACTGGCTAGTTTTGTGTGTCAACTTGACACAGGCTGGAGTTATCACAGAGAAAGGAGCTTCAGTTGGGGAAATGCCTCTATGAAATCCGGCTATGGGGCATTTTCTCAATTAGTGATCAAAGGGGTAGTGCCATCCCTAGGCTGGAAATCTTGGGTTCTATAAGAGAGCAGGCTGAGCAAGCCAGGAGCAAGCAGCCAGTAAGGAACATCCCTCTATGGCCTCTGCATCAGCTCCTGCTTCCTGACCTGCTTGAGTTCCAGTCCTGACTTCCTCTGGTGATAAACAGCAATGTGGAAGTGTAAGCTCAATAAACCCTTTCCTCTCGAACTTGCTTCTTGGTCATAATGTTTGTGCAGGAATAGAAACCCTGACTAAGACAAATTGGTACCAGGAGTGGGGTATTCCTGTGACAACCTGACCATGTTTTGGGGAGGATTGTGGGAGGACTTTGGAACTTTGAGCTAGAAGAACCACTGGTTGTTAAGAACTCTATGGGATATTCTGTGGGAGCTAGGAAGATTATGTTGAGAGCGGTGCAGAGATGGAGGTCTGGCTTGTGAAATTTCAGAGGGAAGATTAAAGACTCTTATCAGGGCCATGTTGTTTTGATTGTGAAGATTTTGTGGTTCTGGTTAGCTGGGGCTGAAGTATCAGCTGTGATTAACAAGATACCAGAACAACTAAAGTGAAAACTTTGCATTGCTGGGACTATTGATGCTGATTAGCTGGAACTAAGAAATTAGCGGTGATTAAGAAGAGACCAGAATCATTGAGGTGACATCTTCTGGGGAGTGTTTTCTGAGAGCACAAAGAGGCTATATTCCAAAGATAGCCAAGGTTGTACTTTGTCCTGCAGCAGGACTTGGTAATGTGTAAGAGTCACCCAGGTGGTACTGATTTTGACAACACGAAGGGGTCTTGAAGAGCAACTGAGGCTTAACACAGTGAGAGGCCATGAAAGGTCATTGGTGAAGGTGCAGCCTCAGTTGCAATTGATGGCCCAGGACTGAAGGGGTCATGCAAAAGAGTTGAGGCCTGGCATCATGAAGAGAGCCTATGAGAGGCTATTGGTGAAGCCTAGTTACAACGGATGACAGTGTTTTGGTGATGCCAGTACCACAAATGACCACCAAAAACAGCAGCAGCAGTGAAGTACAAGCATCTGGAGCCCAGAAAACAAGATGTGTGCTACAAAGGGCAGAGCTGGAGAGGTGACTCAAGCCCTTGGAGGAGCCCAGAAGATCGTGAGTTGGATCCCAGTTGGTTTTGCTTTTGATTGTGACTGCCCTGATATTTTTCCCTCTTAAAAGAAGAATGTATTTTAGTGGAGCCCACAGTTAAGAGACTTTAAATTTTAAAAGATATTAAACATTTTAAATTGATTAAACTTTTAATATATAAAGACTGTGGGACTTTAGATCTTGGACATGAATAAAAACATAAGGGTTGAGGCTTAATAGTGATGTGTTTGTGTGTCAAGTTGACAAGGGGTCAATTGTACTGGCTAGTTTGTGTGTCAACTTGACACAGGCTGGAGTTATCACAGAGAAAGGAGCTTCAGTTGGGGAAATGCCTCCATGAAATCCAGCTATGGGGCATTTTCTCAATTAGTGATCAAAGGGGTAGTGCCATCCCTAGGCTAGAAATCTTGAGTTCTATAAGTGAGCAGGCTGAGCAAGCCAGGAGCAAGCAAGCCAGTAAGGAACATCCCTCTATGGCCTCTGCATCAGTTCCTGCTTCCTGACCTGCTTGAGTTCCAGTCCTGACTTCCTCTGGTGATAAACAGCAATGTGGAAGTGTAAGCTCAATAAACCCTTTCCTCCCCAACTTGCTTCTTGGTCATAATGTTTGTGCAGGAATAGAAACCCTGACTAAGACAGTGGCAAAACATAAAATGTAACTAAAATGGTAAAAGATACTAGTAAAAGCCAATTTGTCACACTGAGATAGAGAACAATATTGGAAATACAAACGGTGGGGGCACAGAAAGACACAAAGTAAGAAAAACACAAAGTTCCCATTAGTACAGTTAATCTACTGACCAAGAGAAAAGACCATTACCCAAATTAAGCCAAGCTTGATTTTCTGTCAGATAGGGCTATCCTCCTAAAGTGGTGTTTGGAAAAATAGCATCAAACATAGGAAAGGTTGGAATTTATATAATGCAAGAGTAGAGGGGGTTCAGAGCTTTGTAGATTTCCAGGGGAATTGTGGTTACATAGGAACTTTGCTGAACATTTCAAAATTATGTGGCAAAACATCTTATCTAATAAGGGTACATACAAAGTGTGAGTCAAAGTCCATAGGGTAGGGAGTAAGCCAAACTTGAGAGACAGGTAAAACAACAGTCAAGCATTAATTTTTTCAGCCAACAAACATGAACTTAATCTGATCACATATCACATAATAAGTAGTTTCCATCCTTAAGCTGGAGTCAGGCTGGTCCATCAGTATTTTTTTTTCTTTTTACATATTTTCTTATTTACGTGTCATTTGATTTCTCCTTTTCCAGTTTCCCATCAAAAACAAAAACAAAAACAAAAACAAAAAACAACAAGAACAAACCCCTGTTCCCTCCCCCTGCCCCTGCTCACAACCCCACCGCTCCTGATTACTGGCCCTGGCATTCCCCTACACTGGGGAACAGAACCTTCACAGAGCCAAGGGCCTCTGCTCCCATTGATGACCGACTTGGCCATCCTCTACTATACACATGCTGCCAGAGCCATCAGTCCCACTATGTGTACTCCTTGGTTGGTGGTTTAGTCCCTGGGAGCTCTGAGGGTACTAGTTACTTCATGTTGTTCGTCCTAAGGGGTTGCAAACCCTTCAGCTCCTTTGGGCCTTTCTTTAACTCCTTCATTGGGGACCTTGTACTCAGTTCAATGGATGGCTGTGAGATCTACTTCTGTATTAATCAAGTACTGTCAGAGCCTCTCAGGAGACAGCTATATCAGGCTGGAGTGCCTTTCCTTCAGTA
The DNA here is from genome assembly GCA_019843815.1 of Montemys delectorum. NCBI lineage: Eukaryota > Metazoa > Chordata > Mammalia > Rodentia > Muridae > Montemys > Montemys delectorum. The sequence continues at coordinate 8,647 of JADRCD010212895.1, forward strand.
TCTGCTCCATAGTTAGTCCCTGCAACTCCTCCTATGGGTATTTTGTTCCCCCTTTTAAGAATGAATTAAGTATCCACAGTTTGGTCTTCCTTCTTTTTGAGTTTCTTGTGGTTTGTAGATTGTATTTCAAGTATTCCAAACTTCTGGGCTAATAACCACTTATCAGAGAGTGCATACCATGTGTGTTCTTTTGTGATTGGGTTACCTCATTCAGGATGATATTCTCCAGATCCATCCATTTCCCTAAGAATTTCATAAATTCATTGTTTTTAATAGCTGAATAGTACTCCATTGTGTAGATGTACCACATTTTCTGTATCCATTTCTCTCTTGAGGGACATCTGGGTTGTTTCCAGTCTCTGGCTATTATAAATAAGGCTGCTATGAACATGGTGGAGCATGTGCTCTTATTACATATTGGAGCATCTTCTGGGTATATGCCCAGGAGTGGTATAGCTGGGTCCTCTGGTAGAATTATGTCTAATTTCCTGAGAAACCGCAAAACTGATTTCCAGAGTGGTTGTACCAGCATGCAATCCCACCAGCAATGAAGGAGTGTTCTTCTTTCTCCACAACCTCTCCAGCATCTGCTGTCACCTGAGTTTTTTATCCTAGCCATTCTGACTGGTGTGAGGTGGAATCTTAGGGTTGTTTTGATTTGCATTTTCCTGATGACTAAGGATGTTGAACATTTCCTTAGGTGCTTCTCAGCCATTTGATAGTCATCAGTTGAGAATTCTTTGTTTACCTCTGTACTCCATTATTTGGTTCTCTGAAGTCTAACTTCTTGAGTTCTTTGTATACATTGGATATTAGCCCTCTATCAGATATAGGATTGGTAAAGATCTTTTCCAAATTTGATGATTGCTGTTTTGTCCTATTGACAGTGTCTTTTGCCTTACAAAAAAGCTTTGCAATGTTATGAGTTCCCATTTGTCAATTCTTTATTTTAGAGCATAAGCTATTGGTGTTCTGTTCAGGAAATTTTCCCCTGTGCCCATGTGCTCGAGGCTCTTCTCCACTTTCTTTTCTATTAGTTTCTATCAGTGTATCTGGTTTGATGTGGAGGTCCCTGATTCACTTGGACTTGAGCTTTGTACAAGGAGATAGGAATGGATCTATTTGCATTCTTCTACATGCTAACTGCCAGTTGAGCCAGCACCATTTGTTGAAAATGCTGTCTTTTTTCCACTTTATGGTTTGAGCTCCTTTGTAAAAGATCAAGTGACCATAGCTTTGTGTGTTCATTTCTGGGTCTTCAATTCTATTCCATTGATCTACCTGCCTGACACGGAACCAATACCATGCAGTTTTTATCACAATTGTTCTGTAGTACAGCTTAAGGTCCGGGATGGTGATTCCACCAGAGGTTCCTTTATTGTTGAGAATAGTTTTGGCTATCCTGGATTTTTTTTTTTTTTTTTGGTTATTCCAGATGAATTTGCCAATTGCTCTTTCTAAGTCTGTGAAGAATTGAATTGGAATTTTGTTGGGGATTTCATTGAATCTGTAGATTGCCTTCAGTAAGATGCCCATTTTTACTATATTAATCCTGCCAATCCACTAGCATGGGAGATCTTTCGATCTTCTGAGATCTTCTTCAATTTCCTTCTTCAGAGACTTAAAGTTCTTGTCAAACAGAACTTTTACTTGCTTAGAGTTACACCAAAGTATTTTATACTATCGGTAACAATTGTGAAGGATGTTGTTTCCCTAATTTCTTTCTCAGCCTGTTTATCCTTTGTGTAGAGGAAGGCCTCTGATTTGCTTGAGTTAATTTTATATACAACTACTTTGCTGAAGTTGTTTATCAGGTTTAGGATATCTCTGGTGGAATTTTGGGGGTCACTTAAGTATACTATCATATCATCTGCAAATAGTGATAATTTGATGTCTTCCTTTCCAATTCCTTTGATTATCCTTTGAAGTGTTGGATTTGTGGAAAGATATTGTGTAAATTTGTTTTTATCATGGAATACCTTGGTTTCTCCATCTATGGTAATTGATAGTTTTGCTGGGTATAGTAGCCTAGGCTGGCATTTGTGTTCTCTTATGGTCTGTATGACATCAGCCCAGCATTTTCTGGCTTTTATAGTCTCTGGCAAGAAGTCTAGTGTAATTCTGATAGGTCTGCCTTTATATGTTACTTGACCTTTTTCCCTCACTTCTTTTAATATTCTTTCTTTGTTTTGTGCATTTGGTGTTTTGATTATTATGTGACAGGAGGAATTTCTTTTCTGGACCAATCTACTTGGAGTTCTATAGGCTTTTTGTATGTTCAAGGGCATCTCATTTTTTAGGTTAGGGAAGTTTTCTTCTATAATTTTGTTGAAGATATTTACTGGCCCTTTAAGTTCTCCAACTTAAGATCTTCACTCTCTTCTATTCCTATTATCCTTAGGTTTGGTTTTCTCATTGTGTCCTGGATTTCCTGGCTGTTTTGGGTCAGGAACTTTTTGCATTTTCTCTGACTGTTGTGTCAATGTTTTCTATGGTATCTTCTGCACCTGAGAGTCTCTCTTCTATCTCTCGTATTCTGTTGGTGATGCTTGCATCTATGTTTCCTTACTTCTTTTCTAAGATTTCTAACTCCAGAGTTGTCTCTCTTTGTGATTTCTTAACGGTCTACTTCCATTTTTAGGTTCTGGATGGTTTTGCTCAATTCCTTCACCTGTTTGTCTGTGCTTTCCTGTAATTCCTTAAGCAATTTTTGTGTTTCCTCTTTAAGGGCTTCTACTTGTTTACTCGTGATCTCCTGTAATTCTTTAAGGGATTTTTTTGTTTCCTCTTTAAGGGCTTGTACCTCTTTGCCTGTGTTCTCCTGTATTTCTTTAAGGGTGTTATTTGTGTTCTTCTTAAATTCCTCTAGCACCATCATGAGATATGATTTTAGATCCAAATCCTGTTTTTCCGGTGTTTGTGGATATTTAGGACTTGCTGTGGTGAGAGTACTAGGTTCTGATGAAACCAAGTCATCTTGGTTTCTGTTGGCATGATTCTTGCATTTGCCTTTCACCATCTGTTGATCTCCAGTGTTAGATGTTCTTGTTGTCTCTGACTACAGCTTGTTCCTCCTGTGGGTCTGTAAGCCTGTGTCAGCACTTCTGGGAGATCAGCTCTCCTCTGGTAAAACCTGGGCGCAGATGGCTGTGGATCAGTTGTCTGTCCTGAGTCCTGGGGTCAGAGCACACCCTGTGGACAGGATCTCGACTTGCAGGAAAGGTGCAGAGAGGGCTGTGGATCTGTTGTCCCTCCTAGGTGTGGATGGAAGTTGAAAGGATCCTGTCCAGGCTGCCCTGCCACTTGTGAGGCCTGAGCCTCCTGGCTGGTCCTGCCTTAGAAAGTCTCTGAAGAGAAAATGGCAGACCTTACCCAGTCCCTGGGTTAGAGCACTCTATGAAGGCAGGCTCTCTGCTTGCAGGGAAGGGGCACAGAGGGCTGCGGATCTACCCCTGTCACTCCTAGGTGTAGACAGAGGTAAGAGGATCCTGTCCCAGTTGCCCTGCCACTTGTGAGACCAGTCCTTCAGAATCTTATATGTACTCTTCATATTCTTTTTTATCCTGGAGAAAGACATTACTGTATCTGCCTCATCAATAGGCTTGCAACCATGCTGAGAGAAAACATAGATAAAGCCATTCATTTACATTGATCAGTAGAAAAGTAGCTTGATGGTATGTTTATTGTTTTGTTTTTAATTCTCTCACATCCCACTCCCTATCTCTCTCCCTCCCTCTCTCTCTCTCTCTCTCTCTCTCTCTCTCTCTCTCTCTCTCTCTCTGTGTGTGTGTATGTGTATGTGTATGTGTGTATGTGTGTGTGTATATGTGTGTGTGTGTGTGTGTGTGTGTGGTGTTTATATGTGGTGTGTGTGTGTGTGTGTGTTAGGCTGTGATTTGACATTGCACAGGTTCCAAAGCAATACTACCTTGTATGTCCCTTCAGTCCAGGCAGTAGGAATGCTTCTCCACTAAAATATGCTGCATGTTTCTCTCAGTCTTCCCTACATCTTTGTATTTAAGATATCTCAGTCCCCCTTTTATTTCCTGTCTTCTGTTTCTGAGATGTGATTATAGATATGAGGCATATCATGGTAAATAGTCATGAGTAACAATAATATCAATGAAGCCTAAGGATATCAACAACCATTTGGGAAGTGAGCTTCATTACCTTCTTCTCTTCCTATAACCAGGACCAGAAAACCAGGTATGGGCAGTGTCACTGTGGACACTCTCATTATGGCTGGAGGAAACTAAGCAATTCATTTAATCTTGCTAGCTAGAGATAAAGAATAGTCACAGACTTCACAGGAGAGAAAGGGCAGGTGTGGAGACTGGAAGAGAGCAGGAGATAAAAAAAAATGAAACCATGTCATGAGCACTTGGAATTCACTCTTAATGAGTTAAGGACCCTATTTCTATATGAGACATCACATTGTCATCTGGTTCTTACTAAATGTGGAGCCTTTACTTACCACAGGACAGCACTTGAGCTTCTGTGGTAACTGAGGACACCAGACAAGACAACATCTTCTGTAGGGATGTCCTCAATCTGAAAACACAGGTTCCTTTTTAGGGTCAAGAAATAGCATCCTGCTGCTACATAGCTCTGAGCTGCTGTAAACCAAGATCCTTCCATCTGAAGCATTCCCTTCTAGAGGAAGGAAGTAGGCTCCTGATGTTCTATGATCAGCTGCAGATAACTGGAGCTCTTCCAAATTAACATGTCCAGCTGCTGTCAGATCCTGCAGGGAGTCTAAGATTGAAGCTTTCAAAAGTTCATCCATGCTGGGGTGGCCTTTTGGTGATACAGCTGCCCTTGAGTCATCCATGCTCCTCTAAGTAACCCCTCTTTCACACTCCACTAGTGACCCCTCACCCCCAGACTTTTGTAAGTTACCACAATAAACAATTTTGTTTGCTAAGGTTTAATTCAGTAGAATTGTTACCTTTGTCTGTTATCAAGTTTATCTTCTGTAATGTAGATGCTTATGAATGTGTTCCCCAGAAAAATCACAAATTTGTGACTCTAACAAGGACCAACAAAAGCAGAGATGAGTTTGGAAGGAGTGGTTGCATACCCAAGCCCCTGTGATAGCTGCTGAAACATGTAACAGAAATTAAAACATCTGAAGAGGAGATCTGCAGAAAGAATCATTATATGGTTGCCCATGTAGTGTGTGGTAGTGTGTATTCTTGCTTTTATGATGGTTGCAGGAGCCTTGGGTGTGAGATAGGTAACTTAGATAAACCACTTGAAGGTAAAGTGTCTGTGTGGAAAATCCAGGGTATCAGTATTCTTTGTGATATAAAGTGGCATTCCTCCTTACTCCACATATAAGTAAAGAGACACCTAAGAATAATTGAAGATTTAGAGCAAACTATGATAATCATGTAATCCTTAGCATGTGTACTGCTTATAACAGAAAATAATTTAGAACAATCACTGAAACAGCCTACTTGCCAGGCTTGGGACATGGGAGTGGGTTGGATCATTCTGAATGCTGGGAAGCAAGAAAACTGAATAACTACCCATCTCACCATAAGAAAATGGATGTATAACCCAAGATGATATGAAGGAAAACTGTCTGAGAAGGGTTGACTCACATAGGCATTAGGAACACTTGATTATAGCAGGCTGAGATCCCTATGACTATCAATGGAGGAAGGACAGGGATTCCTGAAGAAACTGGGAATAAGAGAGATGATGTTTGATGCCCTGTGCGCACAAGAGAAAGAAGTTGATCCTTCAAGGACCACGATACTAGTATGAGGCTTCAGGGCCTTTGCTGAGTCCTATGGTGGGCAAATCATTACAAGGTCAGAGAGCCTTTGGTGGACATGAGCAATCCAGACTAGTGAACTAAAAAGTTCAAAGCAGTAGAATATGTGAAGATATAGATGGCCCCTACTATACTCTGTGCTGTGGAAGATATCCTGGGTGGAATGACCAAAGCCCTCTTCTGATGGAGTAGTCAAGGCTTCCTACAAGTTGGGGCCATAAACTGTGATCTGAGGACACATGTCAAATCACAGATTTGTTGGTTGCCTATTAATGTGCAAAATCCTTGGGCCTTAGTGAATACTGGAGCATAGTTTGTATTAATTCATATTAACCTCCAAAAGCACCCCAGTCAATGTGCAATAGTGAGAGAAGAGAAGGGAAAACAGGCAAAGGGTTGTGCCTAGAATGCCCAAAGGCAACCATGGTAAAATATGAGTTGAGCCAGAGTTACTAGGGAAAATTAATAGAAAACCAAATGCTAACCAACATCTGGGAGGCATTAAACCCTGAACTGCAGTTCACAAATAGTAAGTACATGAGGTGTGTGTGTGTGTGTGTGTGTGTGTGTGTGTGTGTGTGTGTGTGTGTGTGCATGAATGCATGCATACATGCTCGAGTGTCTGGGGGGGGCAATTATCCCACCTCAGAATGTGTGCTATAATTTATACTGGAGATGGAAGTCATTCATCCAGTCCTGTTTCTATTCTGTTGATCCCCTTGTCCCCTATGTCATGAGAGTACTGTGAAGAACATTTTATTCTGCAGAAGTCCAGCATGTTCTGGTCACCCATTACCAGAATAGATACCCAAGTGATCTTGCAGGCCTGATTTAAAGCACATTAGGGTAGGTTACTTCTATGTTAATCTGTTGGGTCCATCTCTACTGACATTCTGTTATTGTGGTTGGGGGCTGGATACTTGCTGGGGAGATCTAGAAACTGTTGCTGAGGAAGTAGCTGAGGAGGTCTGAAAACTGCTGCTGACCCATTGTCCTTGCCTCAGGCCAGGTAGGGGGTCGGGAAATCCTGAGGCCTGGACTTGCCTGGAATTGCTCAATTCATAGAGACAGAGATTTAGGTCTAGTCTCCTTAACTGCCGATTTGAAGCCTGTCACAGAATCAGCATAGCCTTCTCAAGGCCAGTAAAAGACCCTGTCTCAAAAGAGGTGGCTGGCCTTCCTAAGGATGACACCAGAGGTTGTCCTCTACACACTGTACACACATGAACATTTGTGAGCTCATGTGCTTTTGATTTTGTTGTTGTTGTTGTTGTTGTTTTGTTTGTTTTTTGTTTTTATTTTTTCCAACACAGGGTTTCTCTGTGTAGCCCTGGCTGTCCTAGAACTCGATCTGTAGACCAGGCTGGCCTAGAACTCACAGAGATGCACCTGCCTCTGCCTCCAGAGTGCTGGGATTAAAGACATGGGACCCAGCCTTACATGCATTTTTTTAAAAAGGAAGAGAAATGACTGAGGTGAGGTGAGTGTAAAGTGCTGGTTTTCTTAGTATCATATCTTCAAAGGGGAACAATTTGGGATGATGGGTGGATAGGGGATAGAAGATGATCCAGAGCTTGTGAGGCTCAGTGGGTAAAGGCACTTGCCTCCAGGCATAATCCCCTGGGACCTTATGGTAAAGAGAACTGACCCCATGGTTCTGTAATGTAACGGGAAATCCAGTCTGGTCATACCTCCTGTCATACTCTTCTTTTCAGAATGCTTTGGTTTTTCTGGCCTTCCCTGATTCTACATAAGTTTTGATTGTTCTGGGTCTATAGATCACTCTTTGTAGGATTGCTATTTTCACAATATTAGCTCTTCCAAATCAATAAGCATGAAATGCCTTTGCACTGTCTGGTTTTACCCTTGATTTCTTTTCTTTTTTTTCTGATGTCTTAAAGTTGGGTGTGTCCTATAGAATTATGTAATTCTCTTCCTATAATCCAGAAGTTTTGTTTATGCCATAAAACAAAACCATAACCATATTCTTGTTTTTAAAAATGCCTTAAATAAGAATTCTCACAGCAGATTCATTTATAAGAGTCAAAAGTTAGAAATAATAAATGTCTGACATATATATACCAAAATGAAAATAGTTAAATGTCATAAATATGTACAATAAAATAAATGTATCAGCCTTAAATGATGAGGAGGGAACACCATAGCATGAATAAATATAAGCACATACATCAAATTAATCTAAGCAAACAAAGTGAAAGGCAAAATTAAACAAGACCAAAAGTTATCTACAGTTTCTGACTCTTATGGTAGCAAGAACAGTAAGAGGCTTGAAGGAAATTTTCAGAAGAATGAAAATTTTCTGTTTCCATTGAGATACACCCATATGGGTGTATCCTCTATGCAAGCATGGCAATTATATGCTTATCATATTAGCTTATCACTGTCCATTATAACCCATTATAATCCATTATAATTGTGACTCAATTCTTTAAATATTCATGAGAAATTTTTATAGTAGCTAAATAAGTCTGTGAGCTCTTGAAAATTAAAGAGAAAATTTAAAAGCATCTATTGTATATTAAGAAGCATGGAAATGTGTCACAAGGGACTTGGGGTAGAAGGAGGGCTAGGACATTAGGAAAGGCCTGAGGAGACTGCTCCTGGGAAGTAATGGAGGGTGTATGAGAAACTGTGAGAAGACAATCTACCTCACACCCTAGATACGCATATTGGCTTACCTGGTACAGAGCTCCATACTTGTCAAACTGGTAGATGGTCAAAGAGATAAATGTAATGATAGTGATTCAAAGTTATAAATGGAAGTTTCCTGCAGGCTTCTCTTTAAAGGGCAGGAGCACAATGACTGGAAAGATGCCTTCAAAGTTATGGGCATTTGCTCTTGCAAAGAACCTGAATTCAGTTCATATCACCAATGTTACTCACAAGTATCCGTAACCCCGATTCTAGGATCTGATTTAATGATGGTGCATATGCATACATGAAGGTAAATACTCACATCTATAACAAAAATAAATCTTTTTAAAGAGAAATGCGAGTTATATTTACTCATTATTCAGTAGGTCTACAAAAATTAAAGGAAAATAGGATTGTGTAGCTAATTAATTTTAATAAAATCAAGACAGAAAGTAGAGAGAATGGAAAGAGGATTGTATCAAAAATGTTGGGATTACAGAGATGGTTCATTTGCTAGAATACTTGTTTATGCAAACATGAAGATATGAGCTTGCTCGCCAGAAACCATGTTTAAAAAAAGAAAGTTGGGCAGGGTGGTGGTGGTGCACGCCTTTAATCCCAGCACTTGAGAGGCAGAGGCAGGCAGATTTCTGAGTTTGAGGCCAGCCTGGTCTACAGAGGGAGTTCCAGGACAGCCAGGGCTACACAGAGAAACCTTGTCTGGAAAAAAAAGTTGGGCAAAGCAGAGAAGTTCTGTAATCTTAGTGCTGGGGTGGTAGACAGATAGTCCTGGGCTTGCTAGTCTTGCCAATAAAGTGATCCCTATGCTCAGTGGAAGGTTCTTTCTTTAAGAAAACTAAGATAGACAGTGATAGAATAAGATACCTAGAATCAATCTCTGGCCACACATGTGCACCAAACACACACACACACACACACACACACACACACACACACACACACACATGCTGTGACATCTGTTAGTGCTATCAAGTGCTGTAGGGAAATAAATTTATACTTTTTTCTACAATGCTTTAGCCTTCTGCTAAAGGAAGGATTTTCCAAAAGTGGAAATAGTCTTGTACCCTAGTGTTTGCCAAACTCACAGGGGCTGAGGTAAGGTTCTGAGAGAGGCACTTGCAGAAACACTAGTGTTTGTATGGCAGTTCATAGCTCAAAACTCATGAGGATGATTCTTATCTTAACTGCTCTCAAGTTAACTGAACCCACTGAACAAGGCTAAAAATATTCCCCCAAACTGACTGAGGAAACACTGAAGCCATATCTATGTGTCCAAAACTGAAGCTCTCAACTCCTCACGAGAATATCTATAACTGGGCAACTCTGCTCCCCAAAGGGTCCAGCATGGCATATGGAGAAACACTCAAAAGATCTGCCACATCAACTTCCACTGCCTAAAGGAACCCACAGAGAATTAAGTTGACACTGCTATTATCACAGAACAGGAAAACTGCCACCAGATAAAGATGATAAGAGATGCTTCGTGATAATATCCAAAGAAGAAGTAGCAGATACAAGAGAGCCAAATGTTCCCCATCCCTGTAGCTTTCCTTAGCAGACATTGAATGATCCTGGCAGTCCAAAGAGGAGAAAGACCAACACCAGAGCATGGTGGTCTTCTGCAATCATATCAGTGGGATCCTGTACAGTGTGGCTGGATCATGCCTGCAGAAAATCAAAGATGGGACAATCAGCCATGCAGTATTGATGAAATTAAATTCCCAACACTAATCTTGATTAACATCCTTAAGCAGGAAGCTGTGACTGTCCCCTTCTGAGGTGCCCAGCAACAGGGAGTGAGTGCAGACTAAGACACACATGATGTCTGATATAAATCTTGGGCTGTATCAGAAGTACCGCGTGGATTAGATATGGTGATACACACCCTTAATCTCAGACTTTGGAAGACAAAGGCGAGGAGGATCTCCTTCAATTCAAAGTCTATCTACATAGTGAGTTCCAAGACAGTTAGGACTACATAGAGAAACCCTGTCTGAAGATACAAAAACAAAAGAAGAGAAAGAATTAGAGGGAGAGGAAGAGGGAGGAGAAGGAGGACAGGAGAGGAATGAGGAAGAGGTAGAGGAGGAGGAGTAGAAGAAGGAGGAAGAGGAGGAGGACAGGAGGGGAATGAGGAGGAGGTAGAGGAGGAGGAGAAGGAGGAGAAAGCACATGCGTCATTAGATAGACATGCTGTGCCCAGAGGTAATGGCACCGAGCATCTTCCAGTCAGCACCATAGACAGAGTTATATGACATTGAAGACCCAGAGATGCAGATGCATAGAAATGCAGTAGGTGATTGAACTTCTCCAGGTCATCAGTAATCTGGAAGCAGAGAGATGTGGTGCTAGCCATGTTGAAAATGTAGATGGGGAAGCATTTGAATTTAATATCAACTTACCAAGCAGAAAAATCAACTAGAATTTCATTCAACTAAACCAAGCCTTGTTTCAGGTGTATATTTGCAGATTTCTGTTTAGTGGAAATAAATATGTCAGACATTTGGATTTTAAGCTGTTGTGCTCACTTTTTGTTGTTTTGGTTTTTATTTGTTTGCTTTTATTTGTTTTATTAACTCTTAGAATTCCATGGAATGCATTTTGATTATACTCAATCCCCCCAACTCCTCCAAGATGTAGCCTCCTTCCCTACCCACCCAACTTTGTGTCCTCTTTTTTTTTTTAATACATCCAATCCAATTTGAGCTGCCCATATATTCTTGGGTATCTAGACATCATCTTCTGAAGCATGCTTGACCTACCAGGGACCACACTCTTTTTTCATTAATTTATATATTGATTTTACATCCTAATATCTACCCCTCCTCCCAGCCCCCTTCACACAGATCCTCCCCCCCCCATTGACTTCTCCCCTTCTTCTCTGAGAAGGGGGAGGCCCCTCCTCAATATCACCCCACCCTGGAACATAAGTCACTGCAGAACTAGGAGCTTCTCTCCCACTGAGGAGAGATGAGGTGCCCCAGTTAGGGGAGTAGGATCCACAGTCAGGCAACAGGTTCAGGGACAACCCATCCTCTAGTTGTTGTGGGGCACATATGAAGACCACATCTGCTACATGTAGGGCTGTTGTGGCTAGGTCCAGCCCATGCTTGCTTTTTGGTTGATGTTTCAGTCTCTGAGAGCCCCCAAGGGTCCAGGTTATTTGTCTTCTTCTGAATGTCTCATCCTCCTTGCAGGGACCATGCTCTTCAAGAGAGTTTTGAGGATCATTGCAGGGAGGATGCAAAAAGGGTTTAAAATGCAGAAGCAGTGGGTGACTACAACAAAAAGGTTTCCAGGCACAGCAGAGAAGTTGCTTATATAAGCTCATAGCAGCCCCAGCAGCACATGCCAGAAGACAAAAGTCCCAGCATGGAGACCAGAGAGTGGGGCTGTACTCAGCAGAGGAACTATTGGTAATTGATAGCTGACAGATTCACTTTTAATTCCCAGGGCTTAGAATAAAGCCTGGCACACTCTGGCATTTAGTAAGTAAGTATGTATAAATGGATGTATGTGATGACTGTTCTAATAAGAACAAGAAGAAGAGGAAAAGGTGGTGGAGGAAGGAGGAGGAGAAAGAGGAAGGAAGAAAGAGGAGAAAGAGGTGGAAAAGGGAAAAAAGGAGGAGGACAAATAGAGTACTGTCTGTCCTACTTTTTCATTCCTGAATTCTTCCAAGTCCATGTCTCATGCAAATTCAGGACAGCAGCAATATTAAATGAGAGAGGAAAGGCTATATCAGAGTGTGCTAAAGTCACTGTAGGTTTAGAAGATGTAGCCTTTGCTCCCAGCTCTGCCCCAGTGAAAAAAGAAAATACTAAGAAATTAAAATAAGTGAAATGCTTGAAATTAGTTAAGTATTGAAAAGTTTAAGATGAAATTAACTTAATTCAAACATTTAAAATTGCACTCAGAAAATAAAACAAGAATAAAAATGTATGTGAAAAAGAAAAAGGAGAAAGCTCAACAAATTTTGAATTAAAATCTAATTATTTGCTGTGTATTAGACATTGACTTAAAATGGAAAGATAAAAAACAAAGGGAAGCTGTTTGTCAGGTAATGAACCTGAGCTAAATATTAAACAGCGATATAAGGTGGTATTGACACTGTATGGCTGTAAAATGGATATACAAGTTACTGTTCTTATTTAAAAATAGTTATTGTATTTTCTATATGAGAAAATATCACAAGCATAATTTTAAAAGATGACATAAATGCATCAAAAATGAACCTGGATTGTCATGAGTTCAAGGTCAATCTGATTTACATAGTGAGTTCCAGACCAACCTTGATTATAAAGTAATAACCTGTCTTTAAAAAAACAGAAAGTAAGCCCACAAGATATCTTATTGGGCAAAGGCAATTAATCTCCAGCCTACTAATGTGAGTTCAATCCTCCAAACCCACTTAAAGGTGGGAGAGCTGGCTCAGTGGCTAAGTGCACTAGCTGCTCTTCCAGAGGACCTGGGTTCAATTTCCAGCTACCACATAGCAGCTCACAACTATTTATAACCCCCATTTCAGGGAATTTGATGCCCTCTGCTGGTCTCTGCAGACACCATTCACATACATGATGCACAGATGTACATGCAGGCAAAACCACTCATACACATAAAATAATCATAATTAAAAAAAATTTTAAGTTGCGAGAAGAGAACTGACTGCACAAAGTTGCCTCTAGTCTCTTCATATGCAGCTGCACACACACACACACACACACACACACACAAATAAATAAATAAATAAATAATAAATAATAAAAACAATAGATTCAAGAAATATCTAAATAAATGGAGTGATAGAAGTTGTCCATAGAAAGAAAAACATTCTGAAAATTAAAATTTCTCCATTTTTCCAATATATATTCAATATTACTACCCTGATTTTCAATAAGTTTTATGTACAAGTGTGGCAAGCTGACTTTTAAATTAAATCATCAGATAGAGAAAATTCAAGAGAGTCCTGGAGAAGAAAGATCCGAACTTTCTCCTGAAGCTGTAATTTTAAGAACAAGGCCATGTATGGTGATGCATGCCTTAAAAGCACCAGAAGCAGAGGCAGAAGGGTCTCTATGAGTTCAAAGCCAGTGTAGTCTGCATAGAGAGTTCCAAACTAGTCACCCAGAGCTATGCATCCTATCCAAAACATAAAAAAAATGAATTTAATTTTAAATTTAAAAAATAAATATATGGTGCAGATCTAGGCTAAGACATGCTAACCAGCACATCTGAAGGTGAAGAAAAAAGACTACTCATGTATCAAGTTTCAGTGTGTGGTAGAGCCAGGCTGACTAATGGCACAGAAAAGGAGAGATTTTTTTTTAAAGGCAAGAAGAAATAAAATTACAAGAAGATAGCCAGGAACAAATTACGAAGTGGTTTCTTCCTGACCACACTTTCAACACAATAATACACATGATCCAATCACAAACACCAGAGCTATATAGCTCACAGTAGCACTAAGTGACCACACAGGACTCACTTCCCTTAGTCTCCTTTCCTCCTTCATAAAGTAGGACTAATAACATCTCTTTGTAGTTCCCAAACTGTGAAGTTTTATGCTTTACAAACTAGGCTGTTGGCAAATCCTGTGTATTACCTACCTGACTAGGCCCTGATTTTGAATTATATCAGCATTATATGTGCCTTTCAGAACTGTCAAATTAAAATGTGATGAGATTCTCCCTACACCTCCCACCCACCTTCATCATACTGGCAACCCCTAGACTATACAGGTAGGCTTTCCTTCTACCACACATCTTCCCTGTTCTGAGCCCTCTGGGCCAAGGCAAGCTGCCCTGAGGAGCCTGCTATCCCAGGTGACCTCCATTCTCCTACCACTTCTCCCCCAACTTTCATCAGACCTGCAGGTCCTGAGCCATATATGTGAGCTACCCATCCTCACACCATCTTAGCTGCTCTCTAAGATCTCTGAGCCATACATGTGAGCTA
>JADRCD010212895.1:23069-33757 GCA_019843815.1 Montemys delectorum
CCCATCCTCCAACCATCTTAGCTGCTCTCTAAGATCTCTGAGCCATATATGTGAGCTACCCATCCTCCAACCATCTTAGCTGCTCTCTAAGATCTCTGGGCCATACATGTGAGCTACCCATCCTCACACCGTCTTACCTGCTCTCTAAGATCTCTGGGCCATATATGTGAGCTACCCATTCATTCTCCAACCATCTTAGCTGCTCTCTAAGATCTCTAGGCCAACCTCAGTTGCCCTGAGCAGCCCTACTATCCCATAGAGACCTTCATTCTTCCCCTCCTCCAACCTTCACGAGTCCTGCAGATCCTGAAACGTAACAAGTACGCTTCCCTTCCCCCAAATGGCTAAAGGCCCTTGAAAGAACGCAATCAACAAAAGCCAGGGCAGTATGACATCTCCAAAGCTTAGCTACTCCACTACAGCAAGCCCTGGATATCCTAACACAACTGAAACACAAGAAAATGACCTTAAGTTCAATTTTATAAAGATGATAGAGCTCTTTAAAGAGGAAATGAATAAATCTCTTAAAGAAATACAGGAAAACACAATCAAACAGACAGTCTTTAATGAGGAAACAAATGAATTCCTTAAAGACATACAGGAAAAATACAATTAAACAGGTGAAGGAAATAAATAAAACTGTGCAAGAGCTGAAAGTGGGAATAGAAGCAATAAAAAAAAACACAACCTGAGGGAATCCTGGAGCTAGAAAACCTAGGGACAAGAACAGGAACAACAAATATAAACATCACCAACAGAACACAGGAGGTGAAGAGAGAATCTCAGGCATAGAAGACACCATAGAAGAAATTAATACATGAATCAAAGAAAATGTTAAAGCTAAAGGAAATTCCTGACACAAAACATCCAGGAAATCTGGAGTACCACAAAAAGACCTAGCCTAGGAGTAATAGGAATAGAAGAAGGTGAAGAGACCCTGCTCCAAGGCCCAGAAAATATTATCAACAAAATCACAGAAGAAAAGCTCTAAAAAAACCCACGGGTGTCAACCTAGACTGCTATACCCAGCAATTACCATAGATAGAGAAAACAAGATATTTCAAAACAAATCCAAATTCAAACGATATCTATTCACAAATCCAGCACTACAGAAAATTCCAGAAGGAAAACTCCAACCCAACAAGAATAATTACAACCAAGAAAACACAGGAAATAAGTAATTCTCTACCAGAAAAAAAGGGAAGTACACACAGACAACATACATACATACATACATACATACATACATACAGAGAGAGAGAGAGAGAGAGAGAGAGAGAGAGAGAGAGAGAGAGGCTAACTCCACCAACATCAAAATAACAGGAAATAACAATCACTTGTCATTAATATTTCTCAACATCAATGGACTCAATTCCTCAATAAAAAGACACAGTCTAACACAATGTGTGTGAAAACAGGATCCATCATTCTGCTGCATACAAAAAGACAACCTCACCAATAAAAGCAGATATTACCTCAGAATGAAGGGCTAGAAAAAAAATTTTTCAAACAAACAGACCCAAGAAGCAAGCTGGAGTAGCCCTTCTAATATATAAAGAAACTAGACATTCAACCAAAATTAATCAAAAGAGAAAGGGAAGGACACTTCATACTTATCAAAGGAAATATCTACCAAAATGATATCTCAATTCTGAACATCAATGCACCAAACACAAGGCCACCCACATATGTAAAAGAAACATTGCTAAAGCTTAAATCACACATCAAACCCTACACATTAACAGTGGGAAACTTCAATATCCCATTCTCACCAATTGACAGGTCATTCAGCAAAAACTAAACAGAGAAACAGTGAAACTAACAGACATTATAACTGAAATGGACATAACAGACATCTATATTTCACCCAAACACAAAGGAATTGGTCTTATTCTTAGCACCTAATGGAACCTTCTCCAAATTTGACCATGTAGTCAGTCACAAAGCAAGCCTCAACATATACAAGAAAATTGAAACAGTACCTTGTATCTTATCAGACTATCATGGATTAAAGCTTGACTTTAACAACAACAGAAACAGCCGGGCAGTGGTGGCACACGCCTTTAATCCCAGCACTTGGGAGGCAGAGGCAGGTAGATTTCTGAGTTCGAGGCCAGCCTAGTCTACAGAGTGTACAACCAGGGCTATACAGCGAAACCCTGTCCTGAAAACAAAACAAACAAACAAACAAAAAACAGAAACACCAGAAAGTCTACATACTCAAGGAAATTGAACAACTCTCCACTTAACAATCTCTGTGTCAGAGAAGAAATAAAGAAAGAAATTAAAAACCTTCTACAATTCAATTAAAAGCAAGGCACTACATACCCAATTTTGTGGGGCACAATGAAAGCAGTACTAAGAGAAAAGTTCATAGCGCTAAGTGCCTCCATAAAGAAATTAGAAAGTTTTCATACCAGCAATTTAAAAGTACATCAGAAAGCTCTAGAGTAAAAAAAAAAAAGAAGAAGAAGAAGCAAGCATACCAAAGGGCTGAAATCAACCAGTTAGAAACAAGGAAAACAATACAAAGAATCCTAAACCAAGACATGGTTCTTTGAGAAAAATCAACAAGCTAAACAAATCCTTAGCCAAACTAACCTGGACTCTTGGGGCTTTCAGAGTCTGAACCACCAACCAAAGAAAATACAAGGGCTCAACCTAGGCCTCCCCTCATATATGTAGCAGATGTGCAGCTTGGTCTTCATGTGGGTCCTGAACAACTGGAGCAGAGCTATCCCAAAAGCTGTTGCCTGTATGTGGAATGTGTTCTTCTAGCTGGGCTGCCTTGTCTGGCCACAGTGGGAGGAGAAGCCCTTAGCCTCACAGAGACTTGAAGTGCCAGGGTCAGGACAGGGGGGTAGGGTAATACCCAGGGGGCCCATACCTGCTCAAAGGAGAAAGGGGGTTGGGAGAAAGATTATGGGAGGGGTGACTGGGACAGGGGGCAGTGAGCCGGATGTAAAGTGAGTAATTAAAAAATAAAATCAAATTTTAAAAAGCTGTGAATGATATAGTACAAACTACCAGGTACAAAGCACAGCGAAAACGCAGATGCTGGAGAAGTCCTGTTGTTCCTCCTCAAATTTCACTGCCAAGTTTCAGGTTAAATTTAAGACCTCTACCAGAAGTTTTACCATCATGAATAGAGCTGTGTGAGAAACACATTACTATTGTATTCAATTGACTTGTATGTATTTATTTATAGGGTGCCATATGACACCCAAATATATAGATATTTTGTATGGTGCTCAAATTAAGATAAGCACACCTATTTCCTAAAACATTTCTTTATGAAAAATAATTTTTCCTTTAGATTTTTGGAAAATGTATTACCATTTTCTATAACCACCCTACTGTGTGCTGGCGAACCAACACTCACTCTTTTTTTTTTTTTTTTGGCTTCAGCATTTCTTTGATTACATCTATTTGCATACATAGATTAAGGAAGCATCTTTGCCTTCTTCCATTTCTTATTCCCTTATCATATAGTAAATGATATATAAAATTTACATCAAATTTTTAATTGAATATTTTCTTTATTTACATTTCAAATATTATCCCCCTTTCTTAGCTTACCCCCTTCCAGAAACCCCCTATCCCATCTTCCCACCCCCTGCTTCTATGAGGGTGTTCCTCTACCCACCCACCCACTCCCCACCTCCCCACCCTCAATTCCCCTACACTGGGGCAACTATTGAGCCTTCATAGGACCAAGGACCTCTCCTCCCATTGGTGCATGACAAGGCCATCCTCTGCTACATATGCAGCTGGAGGCACGTGTACTCCTTGGTTGATGGCTTAGTCCCTGGGAGTTCTGGGGGGTCTGGTTGGTTGATATTGTTGTTCTTCCTATGGGGTTGCAAACCCCTTTAACTCCTTCAGTCCTTTCTCTAACTCCTCTATTGGGAACCCCTGAGCTCAGTCAAATGGTTGGCCATGAGCTTCCTCTTCTTTATTGTCAGGCTCTGGTAGGGCCTCTTAGGAGACAGCTATATCAGGTTTCTATCAGCAAGCACTTCCCAGCATCCACAATAATGTCTGGGAAGCTGAGTAGTACTCCGTTGTGTAGATGTACCACATTTTCTGTATCCATTCCTCTGTTGAAGGACAGTTGGGTTCTTTCCAGCTTCTGGCTATTACAAATAAGGCTGCTCTACTATGAACATAGTGGAGCATGTGTCCTTATTAGATGCTGGAGCATCTTCTGGGTATTTGCCCAGGAGTGATATTGCTGAGTCCTCAGATAGTACTATTTCCAGTTTTCTGAGGAACTGCCAATCTGATTTCCAGAGTGGTTGTACCAGCTTGAAATCCCACCAGCAATGGAGGAGTGTTCCTCTTTCTCCACATCCTCACCAGCATCTGCTGTCACCTGAGTTTTTGATTTTAGCCATTCTCACTGGTGTGAAGTGGAATCTCGGAGTAATTTTGATTTGCATTCCCCTGATGACTAAGGATGTTGAACATTTCTTTAGGTGTTTTTCATATATTTGATATTCTTCAGTTGAAAATTCTTTCTTTAGCTCTGTACCCCATTTTTTAATAGGGATATATGATTCTTGGGAGTCTAACTTCTTGAGTTCTTTGTATATATTTTATATTAGCCCTCTATCAGATGTAGGATTGGTAAAGATCTTTTCCCAATCTGTTAGTTGCCGTTTTGGCCTATTAACAGTGTCCTTTGCCTTACATAAGCTTTGCAAATTTATGAAGTCCCATTTGTCAATTCTTGATCTTAGAGCATAAGCCATTGGTATTCTTTTCAGGAAATTTTCCCCTGTACCCATGAATTCAAGGCTCTTCCCTACTTTCTCCTTCATAAGTTTCAAAGTATCTGGTTTGATGTGGAGGTCCTTGATCCACTTGGACATGAGTTTTGTACAAGGAGAGAAGAATTGGTAGATTTGTGTTTTTCTATGTACTGACCACCAGTTGAACTAGCACCACTTGTTAAAAATGTTGTCTTTTTTCCACTGGATGGTTTTAGCTCCTTTGTCAAATATCAAGTGACCATATGTGTGTGGGTTCATTTATGGGTTTTCAATTCTATTCTATTGATCCTCCTGCCTGTTTCTATTACCAATACTATGCAGATTTTAATCACTATTGCTCTGTAGTACAGCTTGAGGTCAGGAATTGTGATTCCCCAGAAGTTCTTTATTGTTGAGAATAGTTTTCACAATCCTGGGTTTTTACCAACTCTCACTCTTATCTAACTGTAACTTAGTACCCACTAGCCATAATTTCCCATTCTTGCTCCTTCCCCATTTGACTCTCAATAGTTAAGAGATTACCTTTGTAGAGTTAACATATGAGATCATGTAGTATTTGTGTTTCTGTGTCTGTTTTATTTGAGTAAGAATTGAATGGATGGATGGATGGATGGATGGATGGATGGATGGATGGATGGATGGATGAATTGATTATTTACCTATAAATATGTTTTAGGGATCCTAACACTTGGAGAGCAAAGAGAAAGCTTTCGAACATGTTGGCTTTTGATTCTCAAAGGAATCACATCAGACCAACGCATGTGAAAAAAAAAAAAAATGTGATGCCTGGCGTAATTCTGATAGGCCTGCCTTTATATGTTACTTGCCTTTTTTCCCTTACTGCTTTTAAACTTCTTTCTTTGTTTAGTGCATTTGGTGGTGATTATTATGTGATGGGAGGAATTTCTTTTCTGGTCCAGTCTATTTGGAGTTCTATAGGCTTCTTGTATGTTCATAGGCATCTCTTTCTTTAGGTTAGGAAAGTTTTCTCCTATAATTTTGTTGAAGATATTTACTGGCCCATTACATTGAGAGTCTACACTCTCTTCTGTACCTATTATCCTTAGGTTTGGTCTTCTCATTGCATCCTGGATTTCCTGGATGTTTTGGGTTAGGAGCTTTTTGCTTTTTGCATTTTCTTTGACTGTTGTGTCAATGTTTTCTATGGTGTCTTCTGCCCCTGAGATTCTCTCTTCTATCTCTTGTATTCTGTTGGTGATGCTTGCATCTATGACTCCTGATTTCTTTCCTAGGTTTTGTATCTCCAGGGTGGTCTCTCTTTCTGATCTCTTTATTGTTTCTATTTCCATTTTTAGATTCTAGATGGTTTTGCTCAATTCCTTCACATGTTTGATTGTGTTTTCCTGTAGTTCTTTAAGGGATTTTTGTGTTTCCTCTTGAAGGACTTCTAGCTGTTTACCTGTGTTCTCCTATATTTCTTTGAGGGTGCTATTTATGTCTTTCTTAAAGTCCTGTATCATCACGATGAGAAGTGATTTTATATCTGAATCTTGCTTTTCCTGTGTAATGGTGTGTCCAGGACTTGCTATGGTGGGAGTATTGTGTTCTGATGATGCCAAGTAACCTTGGTTTGTGTTGCTTATATTCTTATGCTTGCCCCACATCATCTGGTTATCTCTAGTGCTACCTGCCCTTGCTAAATCTGACTGGTGCCTGTCCTTCCTGTGATCCTGGTTGTGTCAGAACTCCTCAGAGTCAAGCTGTCTCTGTGATTCTGTGATTCTGGGATCCTGTAACCCTGGGCTTATTAGAGCACCTGAGAGTGGAGCTTCCTCTGGGTGTTGTGGGACTGGCTGTGGAGCTTGCGCCCTAGGTCTGCTCAGGGCACCAGCCAGCCCAGACAGACTAGAAGCAACCCAAGCCACTGGGATAGTAGAGTTCCTGTGTGCCTGGGTCTTGCTGGTCCCAGTTACTCCCAGTATTGGGACAATTGTTGTGTCCTCCTCACCTCTGAAAATTTATATTACCAATATATCCTAATTGATTGAAATCCAAAAATATGAGGAATTAGAAATTTGTTGTCATCCAGTGGTCTCTCTAATTTGGTAATTGGAGAAATAAGTCCAATATTGTATAATCTATATACACTTTCAGCTTGTTTGTGACAGTGTCTTGCTGTATACAACATAAGGGTCTTGAAGTCTTGCTTCTCCTATCTCGGCCTCTCTATTAGTAGTATTGTTTATTTCATGTTTTTACACTATACTATGGTTTTCAGAACAGCTTATATATTTCAAAAGTATTTATATACCCAAAGGAGACATAGACAATTAACTTGGGAGGTGGCTTGTAGGAAAGAGAACAACAAAGAGTGAGACTGAATGCTTTGCTTGACATTTGTAGCTCTTGTATCAAGTTTGAAGAAGAGGACTTTATAAGTTACTCTTTCTCTGAGATGAATTCTTTTCCAAATTATTACAGCTAATGAACCAGATTCTTACCCACACCTAATGTCTGTGTCACCCTCCAAGCAGAACCATTGTTCGTTGAAACAGTTGGTGAATGACTTTATGGATAGACCATCTTAATACATACACCATTTCTTAAGTGAATGTAACCTGTTCTCTGTGGGCTGAGAATAAAGTCACTCAAGTCAAATAGTTTTGACCATAGCAGGAAGTCTGTATCCAAAAATCGTGCCTACAATTCATTCCTCTCCGCAGCAGAACTGTCAACTCTCAGCTTAGCTACAATGGAGGTAAAATCCTTTGGTGATGTGAGGGTCATTGAAGTACAGCCTTATTACAATGAAATCCAATGTCTAAAAATTGTTCTTATTTTGGGCTTGTACCACAGTAAAAGCCAAGATTTTAAACTCTACTAAATACAAAACAAACAAACAAAAAGACATATATATATATATATATATATATATATATATATACACACACACACATATATATGTTCATTTAAGAAAATACTAATAGTGATGTATTATTTTGAAATATACAGTTAATGTGTTTGGAGTTATTTAAAATTTATATTGAGAAAAACGTATGTATTTTCAGTATTGCTGTAGACAAGCACCTACATAAGACTGTTAAATTGATTGTTGTTTTATATCAAACAACTTTTATAATACTCATTTTTGTTGTTATAATATTTTATAAATTTTAAGGAATATGACAAAAAAGATACTGTAAGTATTGAAGGGGGTCTCTGGGAGGAGTCGAGGTACAAAAGGGAAACAAGAATGTGATTTAATTCTATTTACTTAAAATGTTTTTAAATGTTAACAAATTCAGATAAATTGAAATCATGTAACTTTTCGCATCATAATGCAATAAAAGTTAAAAAAAATCTGAAAAAAAAAAGCAATGTGATGCAAGCATATTTGAACACTAGATGGCAGTCAACGGTGCTAAAATGTTGTAATCTTTAACTGGCCAGCTTTGGTAAAGTGCAGGGGAACTTGCCAACTGAACAATCACACTGCATCAAGCATGCGACCCTCATCTTGATCATCTTAACTGTCCCACTCTCTTCCTGAAACCTCTGAAACCTGGTTTTGGAGGTACAAATCTCCATGACCAAGCAGAGCGGAAGCTGCTCAACATACAGCTAACACTCAATCTAGGGTGGAGCAGAGAGGAGGGCTGACACGCGAAGCAAAATAAGCCAAGGCTCCCCGCCCTGGCCTGCGACTGAGAGAAGCCCCAGACTACCCTGCTGCTGCTTCTCTGTCAGAACGGATGCCTCTTGTGAGCACGGCCCACAGCTGGAAGCCTATCAAGTGGAAGGGGACCATCGCGGCTTTTGTAATTCTCTTGTAATTACAAAACTTTTGTAATTTTTTGAAATCAAACCATGGAGAGCGGCTGCCCACGGGTCTCAACAGATGGCTCACCATACAGTGTCTCTGAATCTTAGGGCGCCTCAGGGAACTCCATGTCACTCTCTTCCCAGAAACCTTTAGATGTGACTCCACCTAGTGAGGCCTGCCAGCTTAGGTTTTTCGAGCAAGTGTTGGGCTAGGGTGGGGCAGGGAGCATGTTAACGGCTCCTGGGTGGGTATGGGAGGGGTGCTGATGGTGCCAAGGTGGGGCAGGGTGTGCCTGAACACTTTGGTCCAGGGGCTGGGCGACAGAGCTGGAGAACCAAGGTTCAGGCATACATCTGAGTTCCCCTTAGGCTCGGGAACTGAATGACTAACTCCCAGGTGCTCATGTGGTCTGGGCTTTACTTGTTGGATAAAAGAGGCTGAGTGGCTTCTGAGTGGCTGTAGAGGTGGGGGTGTATGGATACCCTCAGACCTGGGTGCATTTACTGAAGAAAGAGATGGGATGGCATGGGGTAAGAAAAACAAAGTTACAGAGAGTGTAAACTAGACCTGCTTCCTATTGGTGTAATGTGGGTGTTACTAGGGATGACTCCTTGAGAGCCTCTCTGACTGGAACACTTCTTTTGCTCCTGCCACCTGCCATGAGAATTTCTCTGTGCCCTTGAGTTCATTTTTGCTTCAAGACTTCGGGTTCCTGGTCTAACTGGACCAGAATGAGCAATGGTGGCATAGGACTTGGGGGTTAAGCTAATCTAAGGGCAAAGCCATTGAAAGTCTATAAAGATGAGAGTCCCTGAGAGCCGGGGGGGGGGGGGGGGGGTCTGATCTTGCTCAACTTCTCTAAAGAGTAGGGATGGCCTCTGTGGCCCTGTAGTGTTAAACTTTCCCACAAGAGGGCGCTGATAGACCTCTTTTACGGGGATCCACGTTAAAGTTCCATCGGCCCTGCTGTGTGTTTGTGAAGCCTTTTGTGTTTACCCTTTGAGTTTAAAAAAAAAAAAAGTGGTTTTCTATTGATCAAAGATGAAGGTGGAAGAAGGTTACACCCACAAGGACCCTATCTCTTCTGGCACCTAGCACCCTGTACTCTGTGGTATTGGGTTGACTTCTGTCTCCACTGACCTCTGATCTACGGGAACATATATTAACATTTCATTGATTATAACACTGCGCTTGGCAATGACCCCATACACTTTTCAGCCAATTGGGTAAACTTAAAGTTGGAAAAAGGCTGGTTGGGGTTTATTTAACACAATAAAAGGGAGGGAGAGTTGGTGATTAACTTGGCTCTAATTAGCGGAAGCTGTGGCTCAATGGAGAAAGCGCAGCCACCAAACACTGTTGTGTAAGCCCTGCCTGGCGCTGGCAGTTTCTAGCTGAGCGTGGTGTCTGCCTGTCTCAGCAGCCGGTGGGCACGCAGAGGGCAGCCATAAAATGGGGTGTGGTCCTAACTGTTGCCAGGGTAGTTAGGTTGACACCCCATCCCACCCCACCCTTGTACTGACAGTGTCCCCTGTGCAATGTGGAGTTGAGAGAGGACCTGGGGGAGTCCCTGAATGTGTCCCTTAAATAAGGAGGACCAGCAGTCAGTGCTGGGAGCTGGGGAAGGAGCCAAGGAAACTGAGAGCAAGATGGGTATACTAGACAGGAGAGCTAGGCAGAGGGGTCGCTGAAAGACCATCCGTGATGGCTATCCCAGCCTCGGGCTCAAGAAAGCTCACTAACTGCCAGGGACAGATATATTTGAATTTTCTCTTTCTTTCTCCCTCTCTTCCTTTCTTTCTTTCTCTCTTCCTTTCTTTTTGTTTTTGTTTTCAATATAGGGTTTCTCTATGTAGTCCTGGCTGTCCTGGAACTCTGTAGACAAGGCTGAAGCCAAACTCACAGAGATCTGACTTCCTCTGCCACCGGAGTGCTGGGAGTAAAGGAGTGCGCCACCACCACCCAGCCTTTTTTTTAATACAATACATTTTGATCAGATTTCCCCTCCCCTATCTCCTTCCAGCTTCTCTACCACCTCCCAACCCATCCAACTTTATGCCTTCTTTATCTATCTATCTATCTATCTATCTATCTATCTATCTATCTATCTATCTCACTCTCTTCCTTCC
>JADRCD010212897.1:14912-27469 GCA_019843815.1 Montemys delectorum
CACACACACACACACACACATATACACACACTTTGTACACACATACACACACACACTCATATGGCAGGGGAACTAAGTGAAAGCAACTGAACAGAGCAAGTTCTTTCTGTAAAGAAAGGAAGAGCCATGACCCAAACCAGGCTGTAAGGGCACAGGTGGGAGGTCCACTTCATTTATGTACACACCTGAGACTGAATTACTGATGGCTGTGAGCCACCAGGTAGTGCTGGCAACTCAGTTTAGCTCCTCTGCAAGAACAGTAAGTGCTCCTAACCACTGAGCCATCCTTCTAGCCCCTGTGACTGACATTTTAAGACAAGAGGCACAAAGTGACAAGAGCCCATTTTCTTTCCCCAGGACCCCAGTTCACCCCCTTTCAAGCCCAGACTACTAGGCTTGCCCAGGAGGTTAGAATCCGGTCAGTGGACGAGGAGAGCAAGTTTGTAACACCTGAGGGCCTGGCTTCTCTTTGGGAATTAGCTAATAATTACAGAATCCATGCATTTAATTAGGCAGAAAACAGCCCCTGATAACAATAATTAGCATTTAAATGTCTCTCTTCAACATCAACTTGCATTAAAGGCGTGTTTATTAATTAAACACTTTCCACAGCCTAGGGAGGTGAGGGATGGGTCATCTTTCCGGGGCAGCCAAAGGAGGTCAGGAAGTGGGCGTGGGTTTCCCTGGGTCAGGTTTCTCCTGCCTCGGTTCTTTTAGCCCATAGAAGAGCTGAGAAAGGGGATGGCTGATGGTTTAGGGGAAATAGGTGTGGCGGCCTCTGCCCCTTTCCGAGCCTTTGTCCTTCCTTTCCTGTATGGCTGGTTGGCTTCTGTGACTTCAGGCCTACCAACGACCCCTTCTTTGTCTGGAAATATACCGAGTCCTTGGGGGCTAACATAGTTCAACATCCTAGATCTACTAGAGACACACTGAGCTCTAGAGACGGTGGGACCTGTTTAGCTGTGGTGCTTCTGATTAGAGAGAGCAGGCCAAACGGGTTATAGATGATGGGTGAACATCTGGAAAGCTGCAGGCTCGGCTCTCACAGGGCAGCAGAGGCCTTCTGGTAGCTTGGATGAGAAACAGTCTCCTTAATCTCAGGCGTTTGTGGCCTAGGTCCCTGGTTTGTGGTGCTCTTTGGGGAGTCTTAAGTGGTGCAATCTTGCTGGAGGAAGTGGTCACATGGGAGGGGGTGTGCTGGTTTTTTTTTTTTTTGGTCAACTTAACACAAACCTGGACAAGATGGGAACACAGAATCTTTTTTTTTTTTTTTTTTTTTTTTTTGGTTTTTCGAGACAGGGTTTCTCTGTATAGCTCTGGCTGTCTTGGAACTCACTTTGTAGACCAGGCTGGCCTTGAACTCAGAAATCCGCCTGCCTCTGCCTCCCAAGTGCTGGGATTAAAGGCGTGCGCCACCACTGCCCAGCCGGTAACATAGAATCTTAATTGAGAAAATGTTTCCATAAGAAACAGCTATAGGGCCTTTTCCCCAATTACTGATTCATGGGGAGGGTCCCGCCCAGTGTAGGTGGAGCCAGGTGGGCAGGTGGTCCTGAGTTCTATAAGAAAGCAGGCTGAGCAAGCCAGGAGGAGCAAGCCAGTAAGGAACACTCTTCCATGGCCTCTGCATCAGCTCCTGCCTCCAGGTTCCTGCCCTACTTGGGTTCCTGTAGCTGAGATGATGAATAGTGGCACAGAAGTGTAAGTTGAATTAACCCTTTCCTTCCCGGGGTGCTTTTGGTCCTGGCATTTCGTAACAGCAACAGAAAGCCCAACTAGGACAGTGTACTTTGAAATCAAAGACTTTGTGCTGTTTCCAGTTTGCTCTCTCTGCTGCTTGTAGTTGAGGATGTGAGCTCTCAGCTTCCTGCTCCGGCTGCCACACTTCCCTGCAGCAATGAACTATCACCCCTCTGGAACCTTCGGCCCAAGTAAGCTCACCTGTGGTCTCTTGGGCTTGGGGTTCGATTGCAGCCACAGAAAAAGTTACCAATACAGGGCTGGGGAGCAAGTGTTGGAAGGGTACACTGTGCGGAGGGAGCCTGCTTGGCTCCAGCCCTCGGGCGGCTGCTGGCAAACACGGGCCTTTGATAACTCAGGTAACACCTGGCTCCTCGAGCCCAGGCCCTGTGCGGTACCCGATACTGCAACAATCCCAAGACTGAAATTCCATGTGGACACCGAGATTCAGAGGTGCTCAGCAGCTGGCCCAGGTCAATTAAAATAAATAACGTTCCTGTTAGATGTGTTCTGACCCGTTTCTGACCAAGCTCTGAGCTGCTCCCTTTCCCAGGTCACACCAGGCTCTGTCAATGTCTTGACACCAGTGCCATTTGGATGAGACCATCCTCTGTTGTGAGGGAACCCTAGGTACATTGCCTTGGCCTCAACCTTCCCCTCCCTCTGCCTGCTTAAACATTCCCTCGGTGCACGCCAGGGTGGGGAGCTCTGCAATAAAGGTCACCACCAACACTGAAAACAGAAGCCCACTGGTTTGTTTTTTTCCATCGGGAGAGTCTAGTTGATTTATTCATTTTTGGTTTGTTGAGACGGGATCTCATGTAGCTCATGCTGAAGTCAAAACAGCCCACATAGCTCAGGCTAGCCTTGAAGTCACAACAGCCCAGGATGGCCTTAGCTGCTGATGCTCCTGCCTCCACCTCCTGAAGTCTGGGATGACAGGTATACACCGCCATACACTGGATTATGTGGTACTAGGGATGGGACGGGGCACTGAGCTTCAACCTCAGCTCCTCAGTAAGTTGGAAAACTACATACAGACAACTGTTTCCAAACTGCCTTTGGCTCAACACCTCCCTTCCCAGTCTCTCCCACATACGCTAGTTTGGTGTTTGTGGTTTTATGGTCTCCCCCCCCCCCCCCCTTTTTTAATGCCCCACCCGAGTTAGTCCACTGCCCTCATTTATCATCAGGAAAAGGTCTCGGCCCACACCTTCCTCTTCAACACACTCTTCTCTATGGGCTGTGGGGGAAGGGTGCGGGGAGTTCCAGCAGAGGAAAGAATTGCAGAAAGCCAGCTGCGAGCTACACAGAATCCAAGGTCCTTCCTTGCCTGGCAGTTGTCATGGGAACCTGTAAGGTATCCTTGCAGCTGAGAACCAGAAGGCTTCTTCGCGGCCACTCCTGAGCCCACTACACTCCGAGTGCCTAGTCTCCTGGCCACCTCAGCCGTGGGTTGTGTGCGCTGTGTGGGGAGAGGCGAGGAGGAGGAGCCTTGTTTCCACCCAGTGAAAAGCCAGCAACACCCCCAGCTGTGAAAAAACCCAACAACGCCTCCAGATGTTGCTAAACACCTCCATTTGGGAAGTTGGGGTTCCACTGTGTGAATTTGGAAAGCACGGCTTTGAGTGGTTGTTTCACAATGTAGACAAGGTCTAGACAAACCCAGGAAGCCCAGCCGTGGGCTCCGAGTCTCCTTCCTCATCTCTTGTTCTCCTCCTTGGTAGACAATTGTCCTCAGCATTCTCCCAAGTGTCTTGTCAGATCCACACCTCCCTTATTCATGCCGACGTCACATCTGCCCACTGCCTACCATCCAGTGTTTGATTACACAAGTAGGTTCTCAAACCAGATGTCTTAGTCACTGCTCTATTGCTGTGAAAAGACACCATGATTGTCTTAAGGGTTTTACTTCTGTGAGTAGACACCATGACCAAGGCAATGCTTATAAAGGACAACATTTAACTGGGGCTGGCTTACAGGTTCAGAGAGGTTCAGTCCATTATCATCAAGGTAGGAACATGGCAGTGTCCAGGCAGGCATGGTGCAGGAGAGCTGAGAGTTCTACATCTTCATCTGAAGGCTGCTAGGAGAAGACTGGCTTCCAGGCAGCTAAGATGAGGGTCTTAAAGCCCACACCCACAGTGACACACCTACTCCAAGGCCACAAGTACTCCAACAAGGCCACACCTTCTAACAGTGCCACTCCCTGGGACAGGAATATTCAAACTACCACAAGGGTTCAGGTGGGGGTGAGAGCAAGAGACATCTCTGTTCCTGGGATACAGATCCTGGGCTGCCAAGGGCTAACTCAGGCCTGCCCTGGCTGCTGACTGTGGTGCCTCATAGGAGCTGTATTGGGACATGACTGCTTCCGGGGATCCCAGCACCTATGCTGGGTGCCATGCAAGTTTGAGAGATAGAGTTAAAGGCCTGGGGGATGGCCATAGCTGTCATTGCCAGGCCTTTGGGACAATGCCTCAGTGGTCTAAACATCAGTGTGTTGTTTCCTGCATGACACTGGCAAGCTCACAGGATCACCTGTCTACACATACACACACAGAGACACACAGAGACACACATACACATACACACTTGCACTGCTGTGGTCTCTCCACCAGGAGGCTTTGGGACCTTGGGCACAATCTTTTGGGAAACTGGCTTCAGAAGATCTTAGACCACCAGTCATGTCGAGTCAGGAAGTGTGGTGGCCATAGAAATGGGCTGAATACCCACCCGAGACCTCACCAAAGTCCTCCCTGAGCGCTTTCCTTGGTTCTCATGAAGGTCACCAGCGAGCACTCTGCTCTGCCCTTCTTCTGAACTGTTCATTCCCTGTAGTCTAGTAGCTAATGCAGGGAGCACCACAAAGTCATCTGCATCAGGGAGCCGCCTCCCTCAAGGCCTGCACATTTCAATCAGCAACAGGGCTGTCTGTGGGGCCTGCTGGAATACAGCCACTATTGTGCAGAGAGGCAAGTAAGGGGTGGGACAGAAACACCCCATCCTTCCCTCCTCCTCCATGTTCTGAGGTATGCCCTCCTTTCCAGACGTCTCTCCTGAATGCTGGCAGATTGCAGGCTGTAAACCTGACGGAGATAGTAAACTGCTGTAGACAAATGAACAGACATGTCACTGAGGGTGCCTCACTGCCGTGCATCAGCGCTTTCAGGAAAGAGGTGGGACACGTTTCTGTGTCACCATGAACAGCTCTGTGCCCCTCACCCCCATACCTCTTATGTTATGTCCCTCCAAATCTTGCATATTGGCCTAGAAGCAGGACCCAATCCACCTCTCTGGGAGGGAAGGAATGAACCTGGACAGATGTATTCTTGGAGATAGTCATATACAGTCTCATGCAGTCGGAGTATAAAACAATGCCAGGGCAATGATCTAAGGCTGTCTGTCTGTCTGTCTGTCTGTCTGTCTGTCTGTCTGTCTGTTTCCCTCTCTCATCGTCTCTTCCAGCACACCCTCTGCTTCTTCTACCTTCCAAACAGGCTCTGATGGTTTCTGGTCACCAGCGTCTGTGTCCCAAAGTGAATTAGTTACTGTCTTTGAGCCTCTCATGCCTCCGCCAGGCCCTGGGTGATCCCACCTCCATGTCTCTCCTCAGCAGCAGAGAATGGAGTATGGAATTGGAGATGTCTGCGTCCTTCTCTATGTCTTTCTTCCTCCATCCCTGCTTAGCAGAACTCCCAGGGGACAGGAGACTGACTATAGGGCTCTCTCGACCCTCACCACCAGTGCACACACTGTGTTCTCACTGGGATCTCTGTCGCAGGATTCACGTGGGGTGGGCACTGCTGAACTCCAGGTCCTGCTGGCCTTTTTTTTTTCTATACATCCCATGCATGGTCTAGTCCTCTGTGTGCTAACCCCAGCACCCTCTACTTTGCTTCTCTCTGCCCTCACTCCCTCTGTGCCTTGATTAAAAAAAATATTTTTTATTTATGAGTACAGTGTTGCTGTCTTCGGACACACCAGAAGAGGGCATCAGATCCCATTACAGATGGTTGTAAGCCACCATGTGGTTGCTGGGAATTGAACTCAGGACCTCTGGAAGAGCAGTCAGTGCTCTTAACCATTGAGCCATCTCTCCAGCTTCTGTGCCTCAAATTTTAAGTTTTCCCAAAATATCAGATAGTGAGTGGATGCCGGGGTATTGTTCCCTCCCCCCATGAAGAGGGACGCCAGCAGCATCAAACTGAATGAGAGGTGTCATCTCCTCCAGCAGCATTGCACTGAGTCAGGCACTGTCTGATATTCATTTCCTTTCTTTCCCTCTCTCTCACTTCCTCCCTCCCTCAAGCCTATTACCATAATAGCAGAGCTAAGGACAGGACAGCCCAGTTCTGCAGATTCTGTTGCTAAGGAAACTACTTCCTTGGTTACCAGGCTGGGTACATTTGTCTTGCTAGGCCTGGATCCTACAGAGCCACCCCCACTCTGCAGGATGAGGAGATGGGGGTGGGAGTGAGGGAGGAAGGGAAGGGGAGAGAAGTCGAGAGCTCTAAGATCAAGGGGTAGAGGTAGGGGAGACACTGGCAGCATCAATGGGGAGACAGAACGGGAGGATGGCGAGGAAGATGGAGAGGGGGGGTGGTGAGGAGGATGGAGAGGAGGACAGTGAGGAGGAGGAGGATAACAGTGAGAAGGACGGAGAAGAAGATGGTGAGGAGGATGGTGAGGAGGACAGTGAGGAGGACGGTGAAGAGGATGGAGAGGAGGACAGTGAGGAGGAGGAGGAGGATAATGGTGAGGAGGACGGAGAAGAGGATGGTGAGGAGGATGGTGAGGAGGACAGTGAGGAGGAGGAGGAGGAGGATGAAGATGAGGATAATGGTAAGGAGGACTGTGAGGAGGACAGAGATGAAGATGGAGAGGGGGACGGTTGAGGAGGATGGTGAGGAGGACAGTGAAGAGGATGGAGAGGAGGATGGCGAGGAGGATGGAGAAAGGCAGAGGGGCAGTCAGGGGTAGGCAGAATGGAAAGAGACAACAGGGCAGCTGGAGGAAGTCAGACCTCAAAGAGGGAAACCAGGGCTCTAAGACAAACAGGAGGAGGGATGAGGAAAAAGAAAACAAAGAGATGCAAGCAAGGGAAGAGGGGGCTGGGCCTCTGCCAGGATAGTCCTAGGAGGAGCTGCCTGCATCCCCCTGCCTCTCCTTTTCCCTCCCACACTGGATGCAGCCGCCTCCAGGGCGCCTGGGGAAACCTGGAATTGATTGCAATGATCAGCCTTATTCTACTTGAGTCTGGGAGTCACTGAGGGAAAACAGCAGGATCCAGCCTGGATGACCCCCAACCCCTGGCTACTGTTCACACTGCTTCCCACAGTGAGTCTTAGCCCTGAAATCAACCTCCATGTTGGGGCTCAGCAGTCTCTGCGGTTCATAGGGGCCACCAGGGGCCTCACTATCCTCTTCCCCAAATGCTTTCTGTGAACTCAGCAGGGATGGAGAGTTCTTAAGTCCTCTTTTTGTAGTCTCTGAAACAGGGCGCAGGGCCTGTGGTGGACTGGTGGTAACCCATGCTCAGGAAGTATGCGTTAGTGGGGAGAAAAAAAAGCTACTTTGGTTCCTCCCAAGTCTGAAGTATAAAGACTTGACTCCAGATGGCCGCAGGAAGGGCAGGCATTGGTTGTCGTGACAGGAGTGTCAGCCCAGCTTCACCCCTGGCTATGGACTGGGACCTCAGGAAGGAGTGGGAGGCAGATCCCTTAAGGTCCTGAGACAAGAATCCAGGCCAGCTTGATGTCACACGGCTTTCTTCACTGGGAACCGGTGGGTGAAGGTAGCTCAGGACTTAGGTTCAAAGAGAGACTCTGAACCTGGTCAGCCCAGGTTCAAGGGTCTAGGATCAGGAGGTGCCTCTGACAGCTCACATTTGGTTTACTACTGACACAACTGACACCTGAGTTGGCCTGGGCCCAGATGAGCTCAGTCACTCAGCATGGCTTCCATGAGTAGCATTCCCATCGCCACCGCCCCCCCCCCCCCCCCCCCCCCCCCCCAGGGATTCTGACACTGAAGTCCTTCTTCTTGCTCCTCCTGTATTGGTGGCCCAGGACTCTGGGCCCTCAGAAGCCCCTCCCTGCTTTTTCCCTCCCCATCTCAGCTGCCCCACTCCCTCATTAAAAGCTCCCCCCCCTCAGATTGGGTAAGTCTCTGGTTACAGCTTTTCCTTCCCCACAGAAGGCCCAGTCTGGTTGGTGGTAGAAGCCAGGTGGAGGTTTGTTGATGGAGATGGGGAGCCACGGGGGTCCCTGGGCATATTTGTATTATTATTGGCTCCCCCCACTGCAGAGACAATGTACAGCAGCCACACAGGGTTTCCGTCTCTCACATACACAGAAGAGACATCTCCCATGGACACTCTTGTCCACATCTGTGCATAAGAAACCCAGAGAATTCCCCGCCTCAGGCCTCCCCTCTCCTCTCTCACTCATACCCCCCCCCCCGAGAAAACACACCGAGTGTGAACACACTGTATACAGCAGGGCAACCAATTAGCAACAAAACTCTCTTTTAATGATAGTGTTGACCTGAGGAATCTTTGAACAGAAAGTTCGTGACCAGAGGTGGCCACTAGCAAAGAATTGGCCCAGGTTCTGGACCCAGAGTCTCTCAGTGAGAGCTGACCTCCAAGCAGGAGGGAAGGCCAGGCTCTCTACTACCCAGTAAAAGAAAACTAGAAATTAGTCTGGGGTAGGGAAACACCATACAAAATACATTCAGAGCCCCCTTGGCTGAGCCCTGGAGTGGTCCAAGCCCTCCAGATGAGGGCACTGGGGAAGGAAAGCTGGTCCTTCTTTTTGTGTGGCCGGTGTCCAAGGGGCAGAATGTCTTGGTCATATTCCTTTTAAAAAAATATATCTCTTTTCACGAACCTTCTCCAGGGTTCCTTGGGTAGGTGGAAACGAGTGTTTGCTTGCCCCCCAAGATTGCAGGGGCTGATCCGGATAGAAGAGCGAGGGGCCGTGACTATGGCTTTTGCATTTATATAATGGGGACAGTGAAGGGCTGGAGGGAAAGCGGGGGGGGGGGGGGGGGGATGGGATCCTAGATGCATGCTTCATAAAACATGATCGGTGACTCGAGTCAGAAATCCTTTGGTGTTTCAGCATCGAGAGAGCAGCGGCATAATGGGAATGGAGAGCCATTCTTTACTGGGGACTCTGAGGAGTCCCCAGTGGGGGCTGGCCCTACTGGGCTACAAGCAAGGGAAGGAAGACTGATGGCTTAGAAGGTAGGGGACAGTTTTGGGTGTGGCTCCCTCTGAGTTGGAGCACTTTCATTCTGCCCTGGATAGTAAAAGGACTCCCTGGTTAAGGGATCAGT
Source organism: Montemys delectorum (assembly GCA_019843815.1). Taxonomy (NCBI): domain Eukaryota; kingdom Metazoa; phylum Chordata; class Mammalia; order Rodentia; family Muridae; genus Montemys; species Montemys delectorum. The sequence goes on from JADRCD010212897.1 coordinate 23,997, forward strand.
CGGGCAGTGTAGATAGCCATTGCAGGCCCCGCCCTGCAAAGATGGGTCCTCGGGGCTTCGTGTGTGGCACATGGCCAACCTGCTGGGTTGGTTTTTGGTACCTAAGGGACTTTGGAAGAAGGATCAAGAACCCCGATGTCACCCCCACCCCCAAGACAGGATAGCATGAGCAGACAGGACAGGACAGGGTTGCTGTCCTGAAGGTGGGACAACACCCAGCTTGAGCCTCATTTGTGCTTTAGCCTGGGGGCGGCTCCCACTGTAACACCAGAGCACCAGTCTCCATACCTCCGAAGTCTGACACCCAAGGCCACGGAGACAGGTCCCAGCCGGCTGGCTGTCACACAGAGGTGGCCTGAGAGAGATCGGAAAGCCGGTGCTTGCTCAGGGGAAGAGGCAGGGGCCCGCACAGTCAGAACAGGGTCATTGCTTACAAAATGTCCATCTGCTGCCACAGCCAGAACCTCTCAGATTATCCTCTCCCTTCTCCCACCAACTGCAGGGACAGGGACTCCCCAAACCAGGCAGCATACTCTCCAAGGGGAAGGTATCTAGACATCTCCTCCTCAGGCCTCGGAGAGGCCTTTCTGAAGGCAGGCAGAAGCCCGGGGCTGTCTTTGTGCCAGAGGGAAGCCAGCTCTTTGAAGCCAAGGGGCATGGGGGGTGCTGGGTCCCTCCCTGGCTGCCCATCATCTTGGGCCATAGGCATCAGGCACCCCAGTGAGGTTGCGACTTCGCAGCGCTGTGTCCACCATCCTGATGTAGGTGGCAATGGTCCTGCGCATCTCCGCTGTGTAAGGGTCATACTCCAGCTTGCGCAGCCCCGAGCGCTTGAAGTTGCCGTCCTTCTGGCTCTCCACGCACAGCAGCCGATCTTCCCTGACCGCCACGCCCAGCAGGCTGACCATGCGGCCCAGCTGCGTAAACAAGTCCTGCTTCAGATCTTCAAAGTGCACCACCAGGACAGTCTTGCCAAACTTGAGCCAGTCCAGCGTGTGCGTGGCCCACCACGGGGCATAGTTCCTCACAAACTCAGGCCACTCTGTGGAGAGAGCAGAGCATCAGCGCGCCACCAGATGGGCAGATGACAAACTTTCCAGATGCCTGAAACCCACGTGTGCTTTCTTGGGTAACACACCCTGGCTGGTGCCTGGTTCACTATGGGCACAGCCCTATACACAGATAGACCATAGCATGTAAATAGATACCACCAAACTGCGGAGGCACAGAGATGCAGAATTAGACAGGAAGGGCTGGGGAGCAGAGAGAGTGCTTGCTTGCCTAGCATGCTGGAGGCTCCGGGTTTTGATCTGGAGAGGAAGCTGTATGGGCAGAGACCGATGATCAGAACCGTAGTTTTGTGGGGGAGGTTGGAATGTTGCAGATCCAGGGGCTAATTGCCTTATCTTGGCCTAGTTCTAGACCTCTGGAGCACCTAGGTAGTGACAATTTTTGTTTTTTATTTTTTAAAAAACACAGAAATATAAGAATATGCTTTTACTCTGGGCTGCTTCAGACTGTCCACAGCAGGTGTCCTATGATTCACCTCGTGTCCTAGCAGGCAAATCATTTTGCCATCTGCAGATGGTTTCTGCAATTTCGTGACACTGGGGAATCTGGGGACTTTTCAGAGGGTAGATAAATGCTAGGGTCTTGGGGGGAGGGTTGTTGGTTGTCATTGTTGTTGGTTGTGGTTTGTTAAGTAGTTGCACATTAAAAAGGAGAAAGAAGAAGAAATTCGATATCCTGGTGGCAAGATCAAACTTGACCCAAGAAACTTGATGCCCCTAATTAGCAGGAACCAGTCTAACCATAATAATGTCCCCTTTTCCTTCCTCTCTGCCCTTTTTTGTCTCTTATCTGGTGTTAGGGGTGGAGAAGGGTAGAAGAAAAACCAGAACCCACAAAGTAGCAAAGACCGGCTGCATAGCTCACTCTTGCGCACCTCTGTGTTTGAACTAACTCCTCTAACAGAGCCTTTCGGAATCTATTAATAGACAGCTACGAGCTTCTACCAACCCCAAAGCTAAGAATGTGATCAGACAGCACCTTGGGCCTACAAGAAAGGCTCCCCCTGTCTCTCTGTACCCGCCTCTCTGCTGTACCTTCCAATGTATTTTAAACTGCCTTGGTTCATGACTTTCTTTGTTTTGTCAAACTACAAACACTTCACAAAACTGCTTCCCATTGGAATACAGAATCTGGAGTAACCTACATCTGTGTTTCTGGGCCACGGTCACTCACTGGCTCCAGAAGAAGCTCTCTCATATTCTCTTTAAGATGAGAGCTATGGTTTTTATGTCATCGGATATGGTGACATGTGAGGTTCCAAAAATGGCCCACTTTCCCCCAGAGGACTCGCTGGTACGGAAGCCAGGGACCTGCCTGGATCCATTGAGCCCGGGGTGTCTGGCTTTGTTTCCTCAGCTGGGTGGTTGGTTGGTGAGTTCTGTCTGGGGCTCCGACCTCTCTTGGTTTTGTGGACAGCCTATTTGTCTGTTCTAAACTAGGCTAACAGACCAAGCTTTGAGAGGTATCTCTCTTTGTCTGCTTTCAAAGTACTTGTTTTAAGGTATCTGCTTAGAGAGCTTGTTTGAAGGACTTTAGGTCTAACCTTTGGTTTGGGCTGCTTGCACTTGGAACCCCAAAGACATTTTAGATTAGGCTGTTTGGCTTTTGCTTTTGGTATATTTCATTTGCTTTTGGAACTGGGGGGGGGGGCGGGGGGTTGGTTTGTGTTTTGTCTTGGTTTTCCCTTGGCCTTGGAATTTTTTGATTTGTTAACTTTTGGCCTTTGTGTCCTGGCTCCTCCTCCAACGGTTAATTCTGCTTTTTTTCTTTTGGCTACTTCTCCTGTGACCTTTAGCTTAGGAGTTTTATGACCATCTGATGATAAAGCCCCTGGAGACAAGAGGCACCTGTGCCCTCTCACCCTACCCCACCCCACCCTACCTCACCTCACTCCAAAGTGTGCTGGAGTCAGGGGGACACCTCACTACGCATAGTGGGGAAACTCAACAAACAGGCTCCATTCTTTTTGTTAGGGTTTGTTTGTTTGTTTGTTGTTGTTTAGAGACAGGACTTCCCTGTGTAGCCCTGGCTGTCCTGAAACTTGCTCTGTAGACCCAGCTGGCTTCAAACTCAGAGAACAGCCTGCCTCTCCTCCTGAGTGCTGGGGTAGTGGCTCTTTGGGAAAGAGACATAGAAAGGGTTTTTCACCCCTTGCCTGGAGTTCCTTCATGTTGTGTAAACATGTAGGATGACCACAGACCCAGTGGGAGAAGATGGCAAAGTGCCCCATAAAACTGACCCAAAACACACACTCCCTAGTTAGTGTAGACAGGTAACTTTTCAGGAGAAAACACGAGAGGGGGGAAGGGAGAGAGAGAGGGAGGGAGAGAGAGAGAGAGAGAGAGAGAGGTGTGTATGTGTGTATGTGTGTGTGTGTGTGTGTGTGTGTGTGTGTGTGTGTG
>JADRCD010212898.1:0-18737 GCA_019843815.1 Montemys delectorum
GGTGAGTGCCTGGGAACCAGGAGGCAGCCTCTGCAGAGCAGAGCCTTCCCCCTGGTTCCCCCTGGCACCTGTCGCCCAGCGTGGCTCCAGCTTCCTATTTGGCAGCAGAGCTGGTTTTCCCCTCCAGCAGGCCCTCAAGGCCTCGCTAAGGCAGTCAGCTTAACACTCAGACAACCCTAACTACATCACCACCCTCTCAGCATTATGTCTGACAGGACTGGGCAGGGGCTGGAGGACAGATAGAATAAGCAAGGAGAGACAAGACGAGTAAGAGAGGGGACCCAGACTGGGAAGACACAAGGCGAGTCCACACACAGGCACACATCCCTGAGTGGAATGGTCCTGGATCACAGGTGTCAGCCTAAGGCAGGACTGAGCAGAGGCTGGTGGATCTAAGAGAAGCGTCTGAAGGGATATAAAAATCGACAGTGAGCTGAATCAGGCAGGATGGATGCTTAATAAAGAACACATAAGGAAAGAGATGACATTCGAGGGGAAATGACTTGAGATCCAAACAGAAGTGTCATAGCAGGCCTCTCACCTAGCAAGAGTTTTGAATCCTAAGGTTGACCTTGACCAGCTTGAGGGAGTCTTTTGACCCTTAAATGTTTTGTGTGACTTGGACTGGCAGGGATGACCATGAATTTCCGATCCTTTTACCTCCACCATGGGAGGGCTGGGATTACAGGTGCTCACCACCGTGCCTGTTTTAGACTCTGAAAGTTTTGTAAGTGGTGAATGAACACGGACAAGGAACATTTAGACAGTTGCTTTCAGGTTTTTAAAGATATAGAAAGCAGGTGCTAAAAATAGTTGCTATTAGTGTACATGCTCTTTACTGGGAAGGAAATAATATGACCACACTGCTCCTGAGCCAACCCATGAGGGAAATCTCCTGCAGGCAGGCCAGCTTTAGAAAAAGGAGAAGGACCCAGCCTGAAGGAGAGAACACAATTAGTGTTGACCACTTAGGTACAAGGTAACCAGTGTCACAGGGACACGCTGGCTTTCTGAGCCTTCCCCTCTCCTGAACCCTCTGACTAGCTGGGATGTTTATGTATGCTTTGGGTTTCATTAGTCAAGGTCAGCCTCGGGCTCCTTGCTGAGCAGTTTTGTCCAGTGTAAGCCCTGGTAGCCCTCAAGCCCAGACAGGCTTGGACTATCTTGCCCTCTCTCTTTCCCACAGTTTTTGAGACAGAGTTAAATTATTTTAACCCAGACTGGCCTCATGCTTCTTATTTTTCTGTCATTTCATAAGTGCTAGGATTACAGAAATGTGCCATTATACCTAGCTTCATCACCTATTTGAAATATGTCCTTTTGTTAACTTTTTTTTTTTTTTTTTTTTTAAAGAACAGGGTGGTGGTGGAGCATGCATTTAGTCCCAGCACTTCAGGCACAGAGGCAGGGGGAAATCACTGAATTTGAGACCAGTCTGGTCTATAGAGCAAGTTCCAGAACACCCAGGGCTACACAGAAACCCTGTCTCAAAAACAAGATTATACATTAAGAGGAAATTAGACAACAAAGAAAACCATACTTAGATGTGGTCATATGGAATGCTTGACTTTTATTTTTTATTTACTTTTACTAATGTTTTAGTTGGTATACAAAATAGTAGGTTTCATTAGGACATGCTCACATACATATATTACTGTGCCTCCTCCGACTTTCCTCCTCCCGTCCTTCCTTCCTCAAAAACCCCCTTTCAGTGCTACAGACTAAACCTAGGGCCTCACACGGCAGGCGAGGACTCTTATCACTGAGCTGACCCTCTCAGACCACGACTGTCTTTAGTATATAAAAGAATCTTTGTAGAAGGCATAATTTGTCTTTTTTTTTTCACCCTTCCCCATCTAGATTATTTTGAACTATCAGTAGTTAATTCTACCCATATAGGCAGCTAAATATGTTTTGAATACGTGGTACTGAGGGTCGGATGTGGGCTCTAGCGCGTGCCAGGCAAGTACGCTTTAAAGCAAGAGTTGGTGGCTGATGTTAAGGTACACACACTGTTGGTGGGGTATCAGCTGGCACATCTCTTCTGTAAGGCAGTTTGTTGGCGCATGGTAAATCCCTAGGAAATGTGTTCCTTTTTCTTTAACAATTCTTCCTGGGCTGAGGGGATTTTCCTTGAGATGAAAGGCATCTACACTTAACTTCATACACTTACCTTCATCCTTAAAACTAGTCATTGAGCCGGGCGGTGGTTGTGCATGCCTTTAATCCCAGCACTTGGAAGGCAGAGGCAGGTGGATTTCTGAGTTTGAGGCCAGCCTGGTCTACAGAGTGAGTTCCAGGACAGCCAGAGCTACACAGAGAAACCCTGTCTCAAAAAACCAAAAAAAAAAAAGAGAGAGAGAGAAGAAAAAGGTTTTTTGTTTTTAAAGATTTATTTATTGTATGTAAGTACACTGTAGCTGTCTTCAGACATTTCAGAAGAGGGCAGTTGGTTGATTACGGATGGTTGAGAGCCACCATGTGATTGCTGGGATTTGAACTTGGGACCTTCGAAAGAGCAGTCAGTGCTCTTAACCACTGAGCCATCTCACCAGCCCCCTAATATTTGAGCTTTTCTCTTCTTTTCTCTTCCTTTCTTTCCTTTCTCTCTCTCTCTCTCTCTCCTTTCCTTCCTTCCTTCCTTCCTTTCCCCCTTCTCCTCCTCCTCCTCCTCCTCCTCCTCCTCCTCCTCCTCCTTCTTCTTCTTCTTCTAATTCTTCTTCTAATTCTTCTTCTTCTTTTTTTGGTTTTTTGAGACAGGATTTCTCTGTATAGCCCTGGCTGTCCTGGAACTCACCCTGTAGACCAGGCTAGTCTCAAACTCAGAAATCTGCCTGCCTCTGCCTCCCAAGTAGTGGAATTAAAGGCGTGCGCCACCACCACCCAATGAAAAAGTTTTTAAAGTAGTACGTTGGGCTGGTGAGATGGTTCAATGGGTAAAGGTGCTTGCTGCCAAGCATGATGACCCAAGTTCAGTCCCTAGGATCTACATGGTAGAAGGAAAGAACCAACTCCCACAAGATGTTGCCGGGAAGCTGTCTAATGTGGTTTGCCCAGAGGCTCTCTGCTGCCCCAGGAGTGGCACACTGGCCAAATAACATGAGTTTTCCTTGTTTCGTAATACTCTTCCAGCATCACACCATGCTGGGTGTGATGGCCCACGGCGCTGGTAATACCAGCATTTTGGGAAACTAGGGGAGGGGAGGGTGGGGAGTGAGGTAGAAGATTGAAAGATCATAGGAGACCTTGTCTCAAAAGAAATCAGAAAAGGAATGCTCCAGGCAGGTTGACCAGAGGGATAATTTAAGTGCTGCCATTGATCCCGCCCAGGGCTAATGGTTTCTTCATGAACAGGTGAACCTGTTCTTTTGTTCCTGTTCTGAGTCTGGTCTAAGGAGATCAGAGCAGGGCTGCACTACCCACCTCAAGCCCTTGTTACACCGGCCTCGGTCCTGGGTAAGGGTTAAAGCATGCTTGAGATAAAGAAGAAAGAAAAGGGCCAACCAACACAGGGTCTGCTTTTCTGGGGTGTTTCCTAGCCCCTTTGAAGAGGTTCTACGCAGGGCTTATTCTGATTGTGGGGAATTTTCCCTAAGGGCATGGTAGCCATGTGCGCATGAGTTCATGCTCAGTGTTTCTCCGATTGACCCTGCCTGAAGGACAGGCGCTAGGCCTCAACTGTTCTTCTGACCGCGCCCCCCCCTCCCCCATCTCTTCCTTTCTCCACTTGTCCTGACCAGACTAGAATCCCCTGCAGATATATTTCCCTCTTTCCACATAGACGGGTATCATCACCTCCCTTGGGTGGATGCCTTTCCTACAAGTGTGCCTTGCTGCCTGACTACGTTCATTTGGGAACCGAGTGTGTCCTTGAATTACAGCATTCTTTCCATGCAGGTGTGCAATGAGCACAGTTACCTTTCATTGCCCACCTGGGCGTGTTCATGCATACCTGACCATGTCACTTTTCCTGTGCTCCTATGCCCGTCATGTGTCCCCTTTCCACCATTCTCAGAAAATCTAAAATGATGACAAAAAGCCATTTGTATGCTAAGAATTTGGGAGAAAACTTAGCTAGTCACCCTGGCCTCATACCATAAGACTTATAGACTTGCTAATAGTCCTTTTTAGTCCTGTGATGCCCCTCAAAACAATCCTGCCTCTTACCAATATTCTGAAAAGCATTACTGACCTAGAATTCACATACCATCTATTTCACCTAAAGCATGTATATTCAGTGAGCTTTAGTGTATTTAGAAGTATTTAGTCACTTCAGTCACCTACATCGCCCCAACAGAAATCCTGTCCTGTCCCCCCCTCCACTTCCCCCAGCCCCCCACCCCCGCCTTTGCCTGTCATTGATATACTCTGTCTTTTGGGGTTTGTCTATTCGGGGCATTTCATGCAATGGGTCATATAACATGTGCTTTTAAAGGAAAATTATTTTATGTGTAAAGATGTTTTGCCTGCAAACATGTATGTGCACCACATGCATGCAGTGCCCATGAGATCCAGTAGAGGGCATCAGATCCCCTAGAACTGGAGTTGCGGGCAGTTGTTAGCTGGCCATGTGGGTGCAGGAAGGAGCAGTGCCCTCCAGGTGTGCTCTTTTGTGCTGGTTTTGTTCTCTCTTAGCTTCCTGTCTCCCATTTCCACACCTGTTATAGCATGCGAGTTCTCCTTTTTGTAATTGTGTGTATACCTTTTGTTTATCTGTTCATCTTGATGGGACATTAGGTTGTTTCCATTTTTTGCTATTATGAAGAATGGTGTCCTAAACACTCGTGTGCAGCACATGCTCTTATTTCTCTTAGGAATGATTGTACCTAGGAGTGGAATGTCCTGGTCATGTAGTTATTTTGTTTTAACTGTATGAAAAAACAGCTGTTTCCAACGTAGCTATAGCTTTGTATTTCTCCTGGAAGCTTATGCCAGCTCCTTCCGGTTCTCACCAACACTTGTTACTGTCTGACTTAGAGTGGCCACCGTAGTGAGTCTGTGTGTGCACGTGCATGCACCTGTGGAGGTCAGAGGACAGCTTTTGAGGGTTGGCTCTCTCCTTCCCCCATGTAGGTCCCAGGGGTTGAGCTCAGGTTGTGAGCCTTGGCAGCAAGTGCTTTTATCCAGGAGCCATCACTCAGTCAGTCAGTCAGTCAGTCAGTCAGTCAGTCAGTCACTCACTCACTCACTCACTCACTCACACTGTCTATCTGCCCGTAATTTACTGAGGTAAGGTCTCATTTTGTGGCCCTGGCTGTCCTGGAACTCACTCTGTAGACCACACTGGTCTTGAACTCAGAGATCCACCTGCCTCTGCCTCCCAAATGCTGGGGATTAAAGGCATGTGCCACCATGCCTAGCATTTTTTAAGCTATTTTATTTATTCGCATAAGTGTTTTGTCTCTGTGTATACATGTATGTATACAGTGTGTGCAGTATACAGCGGACAGAAGAAGGTGTTAGAATTAAGGAGGACTGTGAGCTACTCTGTCAGTTTTGAGACCCAAACCCAGATCCTCTGCAAGAGCAATAAGCGCTTGTGACTCCTGAGCGGTGGCTCCAGCCCAGGTTGTGATAACTCAGAAGGACTGAGTTTCTGCAGAATCATTGAGGGTTGGCCTTGAAATCATTTCAGATGGGCCTGGTCTTGCTTTGCACCTGTGCTCAGAGTGGTTGTGTTAGAAACAGCCGGAGCCTTCCTAATCTTGGCTTTCTGGAGGTACTAGGTGACTCCTAGGGTAGTGTCAAGTTGGAACAAATCCTCTACTTACACTCAAGAACTCAGGCAGGAACTGGGGAGCCACCTGTCTTGCTGGACTGTGATTGGCACCTTCCAGAGACATACTCTGAAAACCAAAAGCAGCTTTTGCTGACATCTGGTCTTTCTGGGACTCTTGATATTTTTATTTATAAAATGACACTCATTTCCCCAAATAGATTCTTATTTTTAACGGGCTTTCTCCCTTTGAGGGATGCTTAAGGCTCACAGCTTTGCTCTCTGACACCTCCTTCAAATACGGCAACTATGGTAAGGGCCCTGGCCTGTGTCAGGAGTGGTGGGGCAGTGTGCAGACTGTCATGTCTTTTCTCTGTCTCTGTCCGGGAAGGGAAAGAAAGCTTGTCATTAATTCGTGGCAATTGCCTAGACTGCTATGCTGTGAATTCCACAGAGGGAGAATGGCTGAGCCATGAGGCCATTGCTAGCTGCTCCCTTCCCTTCCCCCTTAGGTGAGCCCGACTCAGTCCAGGACAGCTATGAATGTAGCCCAACACAAAGTCATAAAGCTTACCTAGAACCTTCCTGGCATTCTTGTAAGCTCAATTGCATAGTTCTCTGGTATGAATTTTGCAGATGACAGTGTTGCATCACAATGTCAAAAGGTGAGATGTACCTGTGACCTAAGCCTGCCTTTCTTCCATCCATCCCCTCAGCTGCCCAATATGTTCGGCGACCTTCGGTCCACATTTATTGCCTTGATGATCGGATCCTACGCTTCCTCTGCAGTTACCTTCCCAGGAATCAAGGTGAGGGTGTGGCCAGCCCGAGTCTCTCCACCTCCCTACTCACACTCTTTCCTAGCATCTGGGCAGAGGTCTCCGCTTAGGCCACTGCAGCCTCTGAAGAGAGACGTCATTGTGAACACTAGGGGTGGGCCCTCAGCTGCCCCTCCACCTAGGCAGGATGCACCTGGCGTCACAGGAGCAAGAACAGAAAACCCCTGGACCTGGAAGAGGGGGGCTTGATCAGTGTTCTGTTGTGTGTGACCCCAGACTGCCTGGGGAAAATAGAGTAGGGTGAGCGAGCCTGCCTCCGGGAGCCCCAGCCTGTTGATGTTGGGCTGTTGCTGACCATTAGCCAGAGCTCTGCTGTCCGCCAAGTTGGTTCAGCTGTTTCCCTCCCAGGCAGGATTCTGAGCCTGTGGAGGAAGCCTAGGCTCAGAATCTCCTAGGCCGGGGTCCCTCCCCTTTTCTGTTTGACCTGTCTGGAGGTCACCAAGGGCATCAAAGATGAAGCCCACTTGAGGGGTGTGGGGTGCTGTGATCATAAGAAGGGGGCTCAGATGTAGGCTGGGAACTTGGGGGTCCGTATGCTGGGTGGTAGGAATCTGGCCAGCCACACTGTGAGCTTGTTCTTGCTCCTGGATGGTGGCAGAGGCAGAAGCTCCTTGGCCTCTGTGTATAGGTGCGGGCCTCCACCTAGGGAGCTGGCCAGATACATGCTAAGACACTTAAAGGACCCTCACATTGGGTCTGGGATGAAATGGGGGATGATCAAGATGGGCCTAGGGGCACAGGCCTATAATCACTACTACTAAGGAAGCTGAGGCAGGAGGGGATGGTAAGTTCAAGGGCAACCTGGGCAAGTTAGTCTCTACTTGTCTCAGTTTTTTAAGAGCCATAAGTAAAGTTCACTGGTAGACAGTTGGCAAGCATATGGGAGGCCCTAAGTTCAATTTCTGGTACTTAGGAAAAGAAAGTAGGGGAGAGGAAAAAAAGAAATTGGTGCTGAAATGCTTGGCCCTCTGCCCTCTGCCCGGATCATCACTACTCCTGCCTGAGGCACGCTCCCAGTATAGCATCCATACCTGTTTCACAGAGGCACCAGAGGAGCTATGTCAGTCTCTTGAGTGTCTGGAGCACCTGCCGTGTGTGTACTTAGGGGCTAGAGAAACCTCAGTGGATGAGGCTGGCAGGTCCCTATCCTTGGGGAACTAGACTGACAGTCAAGCAGAATGGCTAGGCTGCCTATGATCCTAACACTCTGGGTGTAGAGACAGGAAGATCAAGAGTTTGAGGCCGGGCTAGAGAGATGGCTCAGTGGTTAAGAGCACTGACTGCTGCTCTTCCAAAGGTCCTGAGTTCAATTCCCAGCAACCACGTGGTAGCTCAAAACCATCTACAGTGTGATCTGATGCCCTCTTCTGGGGTGTCTGAAGCCAGCTATAGTGTACTCATACACATAAAATAAATAAATAAATCTTTAAAAAAAAAAAAAAAAAAGAGTTTGAGGTCAGCCAGGTCTACACGAGAACCTGTCACAAAACAGAGGGGGAAAACCGTCAGAAGCAGCAGGAAAATCTTAGCTAGCACTGTTCATTGTGGCCCAGTGAGACAGATGTGACAGCGAGGACTCAGTCACCTTTAAAGATGCTGACATTTGGTTCAGACAAGTTGGGCTTACCAGAACGTGGGGGTTCTAATAGCCAAACAGCTCAGCCCACAGGGTTGTGCCTTTCTGTAGGGCCCAGCACAGTGAGAGCTCCCGACTGTCCCCTGCCCAATGCCCATTCTGGCTTCCCATCGATAACACTGCCCCTCTGCTGACAGCTCATCTACGACGCTGGCGCCTCCTTCATTGTCATCCTAGTGGTCTGGGCTGGCTGCTCTGGCCTGGTTTTCCTCAACTGTTTCTTCAACTGGCCACTAGAGCCCTTCCCAGGACCAGAGGACATGGACTACTCGTAAGTAGGCATGCTTTCTGCCCTGCCCTCACACCAGCCAGGGTCCCAGGCAGGAACCAACAGACACCCTTCCTGTGGCTGCTAGGGTGAAGATCAAGTTCAGCTGGCTAGGCTTTGACCACAAGATCACAGGGAAGCAGTTCTACAAGCAGGTGACCACAGTGGGGCGCCGTCTGAGCGTGGGCAGCTCCATGCGGACTGCCAAGGAGCAAGCTGCCCTGCAGGAGGGCCACAAGCTGTGTCTATCCACTGTTGACCTGGAAGTGAAGTGCCAGCCTGATGCTGCAGGTACCCAAAACAGGACTCTCTCCTTCTAGGTTGGCCCAAGAGATCTGGGGGCAGGGGGAAGGGTAGCCTCATTTACACTGCAGGTGTAGCCCACGGCCCCCTTGATTGGGAATCATTGGCTGAGGCTCTGGGTATCTTCTCACTGCATACCTATTCTGTCTTAAATGGGGAAAGGTATCTGTTTTACACTGAGTTCCACAGAGCTTAGGAAGTCTGCTGATGAGCATCAAGACCATAGACCTCAGCGGGGCTCTTTGCTGTCCCTCACCTCCAGCTCAGAACCCACATTGAGCCTTCGTCCCTTCCCCAGGCCCTGGGTGCTGGATGGGCCATATTTCCTGGCCCTGAGCCCCATGCCTTCTTCCCACAGCGGCCCCCTCGTTCATGCACAGCGTGTTCAGCCCCATCCTATTGCTCAGCCTGGTTACCATGTGTGTCACACAGCTGCGGCTCATCTTCTACATGGGGGCCATGAACAGCATCCTTGAGTTCCTGGTCAGTGGGGACCAGAAGACAGGTAAGTGTTCCCCACCCCCACCCCCGGGCCTTCCTTGATGTGTCCCTCCAGGGTAGGACAATGCTGCTACTCTTACCAGCCCAATAAAGCCCTCCAGCCCCTCCAGCTGACCTACTATGTGACCTAGATCACATCAGTAGGGCTGGCTGTGAAGTTGCAGTTGTCTAAGGCTCTGCTAGCTTGTCGGGCTGTCTTGCCACGGCCAGCTTGACTGTTCTTTCATGTCCCCATCAGGGTTTTCCCTGCTTTGGAGAGAGAGGACTGAAATAGCGCTATGCTTAGGGTGTGGGGTGAATGCTTCCAGTGCCAGTGGGGAGGGCTGAGGGCTGTCTGCTGAGAACTTGACCCAGAGCAGAAGACAGCAGCCCAGCCCCACCCCATCACATCCCTGATCCAAAGGGACTGGCTTGGCATTTGAACAACCTGGGGGCTGAGGGAGGACCTTTATCCTGACTGAGGACTCCGGGTCAGTGGGGGTCCACTGTACAGGCCAATGTCCCGCCCTGGGAACCAGGGAAAACAAAGGCTTCCCAGGACCGAAGTCCTCCAGTTGAGGCTTGTTCACTCTGGGAAACAGAACTGATAACCCACAGGAAAACAGCAGCAGGTCTTGAGCTGACGAGGGGCTTTGCTTTGCAGAGAAAGTCAGTACTTCCCCAGGGCCTGGCTGACTCAGCTTTAGTCATCCTGAGCAAGCAGGACAAACAAACTCGGCAAATCTTCTCTGTTGGCAGTCCCACCAGCCTGCCACTTTCTTTTGTTGGCTAACTTGTTTTTACCGAGGGAAAGATAATGATAACGCAGTCCTTGCGAGGAGCCAAATACCAGTTATCCGCAGAGACAGGAAGGCCAGTTTTCACAGAGGGAAAAACCAGGCACCAAATGGCTTCTCAGTGGGGAGAAAAAGTGGAAAAAAGCAGAATGTAATGAGCAAAAAAATCATGATGGGATGCCGTAATGGCCTCAGGGCCCTTATGCGGGGGAAAAAGCCCTTAACCTTTGTTAACTCAAAATATATTTTTTTAACTTTTTTATTAGTTTTGTTTTTGTTTTTTGAGACTGTTTCTCTGTGTAGCCCTGGCTGTCCCGGACCTCACTCTGTAGACCAGGCTGGCCTCCAACCCACAGAGATCTGCCTGCTTCTATCTCTCAAGAGTTGGGTCGATCAAAGGTGTGCACCCACTGCCTGGCTATAATTTCCTAACTTTATACCCCTGAACTTTTTTTATAAGATATGGGGTCTTGAACAGGAAATGTGGCTCATGTGGTAGAGTGCTTTCTTAGCGGTGATGACGTTTGCACCACATGAATCGCACAGTGATGACTGCCTGTGATCTCAGCACTCTAGAGGTGGAAGTAGAAAGCCGAGGTCCAGAGTCATCCGAGATTGCAGAGCACATTGGAGGCCTGCATGGACTAGGGAAAGTACATCTGGGTGGGTCTGCTTAGCCTCTCCAGGCACCTTCCTGCTTCAGTCTCCTGTAGCTGTGACTATAAGTGTGGACCACCCTACCTAGTAGAACATTTTTGGGTTGTGTTTTTTTTTTTTTGAGATGTGGTAGGCTAGGCTGGCATGGAACTTGCTTAGTAGGCCAGGTTGGCCTCAGACAGTAGGTGATCCTCCTGACACAGCAAGGAACTGGAACTACCGTCACATACAGCTTAATCTTTTGATATTTCATTTAAAAATCTTTCTCTGGGCCGGGGGGTGGTGGCACACACCTTCAATCCCAGCACTTGGGAGGTGGAGGCAGGCAGATTTCTGAGTTCGAGGCCAGCCTGGTCTACAGAGTGAGTTCCAGGACAGCCAGGGATACACAGAGTAACCCTGTCTTGGAAAAACAAACCAAACCAAAACAAAAAGATAAAAGATTTTGAGTCCAGTGTGGCTACACAATAAAACCTTATCTAAAACAAAACAAAACAAACAAAAAACCTATCAACTTCAAGAAGTAGAGGGCTCAGGAGAAGAAGTCTGGAGTAGAGTAGACAGGCCCTGTGTGCCCTTAGTGTCCAGCACCCACAGGCCTGGCTCTGCTCAGGAGGGCTGCCCTGGGTCAGGGAGTTGAAGGAAGAAGCCTGGCTGTCTAGGGAGACTTGTGGTGTCAGATGACTGTGCCTGGCACGGATCCTTTGACCTTTCCTTCTGAGTGCAGCAGGAGGTAGCAGTGACAGAGCAGCTTTGCCACAGGGCCACATGGTAGAGCTCCAATTCTGCCAGGCCTGCTGCCTTCAGCGTGCCACTTCCTCATCATGGTGCCCAGACCAGGGCCACAGGCCTGACACACCAGCATGCTCATGATCAGCAGCCAGGAGAAATATCAGCTGGGCTGGGCTCTCTTTCACACCTAACCCCAGAGCTGGCCTTCACTGAGTACACTAGGGGAGAGGGTCTCTCAGGAAATGGGATGTGTGCTGTGAGACCTTTTCCTGTCTCATTCGTATCTTCTGCCACTAACCCTTTTCTCTCCTTTCTGCTTGTCTACCTTTGCGCTCTCCATGAAGTGATGGCGACTGGTAAGCCAGGAGCGTTGTTGGGGAAATGTTACAACACCCTAAGTACTCTCTGCTCAGTCCAGAGGCTTCTTGCCTCAAATATCAAACATCCCTCTTGACTAAACTGGTGAGGTAAGGGTAGAACACTCAGCAGTCGACTGGTTTGTCCCCACCTCTATAATTTTAAGTCTCTTTGAAGTAGCAGCCCTGACGTCTGAGTCTCTGGGAACAGTGCCTTCCTGGGGGCAGAAAAAGATGGTCAGTCTCATATAAAGCCCCGGTTATGGGCATTGGTGATTTTGTGGTTTCCAAGTCAGAGTGACTTCCTGAAACTTTGGAGGGTGGGTCAGTATGACATGCTGGATTTCAATAGCTGTTTCGGGGGAAGCAACAGAGGCTTGGAGCAGAAAATTGGCCTTTGTTCTAGCTTTGATTTGAGAAGTTAAGGTCTGTAGGTTCCCTGCAATCCGCAGTAACCAAGAGACTCGAAGGCAGACGTCTGAGGACCCATAGAGTCCACTCGAGAGTCCCAGGGCCATGGGCCTGAGCTCCCGTGACATGCCTTATTCCTCCCCAGTTGCCCTCTATACCTCCATCTTTGGCGCACTCCAGCTGCTCTGCCTGCTGACAGCTCCTGTCATCGGCTACATCATGGACTGGAGGCTGAAAGAGTGTGAAGACACTTCTGAGGAGCCTGAGGAGAAAGACGGCGCTCAGTACGTAGGCCACAGCTGAGAAAGATATTAGGCAGGGCCAGGAAGGCAGGAGGGCACCCTTGCAAGCTCAGCACCCATTGTTCACACCTCACGTTTGGGAGATGCCGAGGTAGATGAAAGCAGAGGAAATTCAGGAGTGCAGGCTGGCACGCACGTGTTTGGCACAAGCTGCACATGGGGCCTATCTTAAAGCCGCTTGCCATTAGAGTTTATTCCACTCACTTGAGTTGTAGACTACTCTGACCGAGTGTGCTAAGGATGTGCTGACTATGAAGATAAAACAAGGCTCTGGAGTCCTGCCTTATGGAAGGGCTGGGCTCTGAGATCAGAGGATGAGTTAAAATGCTGACGTTCACGTGATAGGCTGGTCTTTATTGTGTCAGGCCCAGTGCCAAGCATTTAACACACAATGTCTCAATTCAGCTTCAGTACCATGATGCAATGTGTGTTAGTGTTGTACCCACTTTACAGATGAGGGGACAGGGCCAGGTGCTTGAAACATCTTTCAGAGGTGGTATAGTTAAAGTGGTGGGCCTGGAAATTGCTGCACTCTTTTGCACATTGACTGTTCCTTCTTGTGATCATCCATGGGGTTTCAGTGTGGGTGGTGTGGCTGGAATCAGCAATAGTTAATCCACAAGGAAATAATTACAGAGACTCTGTTATCTAGGCTAGGCCCTAGAGCCAAAAGGCTAGTTGCCATCCTGGTTCCATCTGCTGTGTATTTGTTTCCCTCACCCTATCCTGCCCCGCAAGGCGAAATCAACGCACTCCCTTATTTGACTTATTATCTGGCTTATTACCAGCTTCCTGAGCTCACTAAGCAGGGTTGTAGGGGCTATGGAGGGTTGGGGGTGTGAGAGTGGGGAGATGGGGGTTGGGGATGGGGTCGATGAAGCTGTCTTCTCAGCTGTGAGAGCTTCCATTCAAGTCAGCCTCCACTCAACTGAGGCAGCAGCCCAGAGGGCTGGGCTAAGTCCTGGGTGGCTACAGCTGGGCTAAGATGTGGTTGAGTGGCCTGGGATCAGTCCACATACTGGGATCCCTAAAGTCTGACTTTTTGGTGAAGCGCCCACTTTCCTCCAGGGAGCCACCCCCAACACCACCCTAAGTCCTTTGTGCCCTTTCTCTACAGAGCTGAAAAGAAGCAGAAACGAGACAGGCAGATTCAGAAAGTCACGAATGCCATGCGGGCCTTCGCCTTTACCAACGTGCTGCTCGTGGGTTTTGGGGTGACCTGCCTCATTCCTAATCTGCCTCTACAGGTACATTTGGGGAGAGGGAAGACCATGTTGGGGATGAGAAACAAATGAGGGGCTTTTCATGGGTAAAAGTGCATTCATTCTTAATTCATTCAGTTTGGCCATCCACTGGTATTTGCTGGGGGTCTCCTTAGCCTCTGCCACTCTAGGCTTGAAGGGGAGTGTGAGCTGTGAACATCAGCTTTCTTTCACAGGACTCTTCCCCAAGAACGCTCTTGGTTCTTCTCTGTCCTCGGGTACCACCATCTTCTGTTTCCTGGAGCTATATGGTTTTGCATTTTTTTCAGACAGTTGAAATCTGATGTCTGAAGAGGTTTTGGCCAAGGCCAAGTGTGGTGGTGCACACTCGTAATCCTCCAGCACTCTTAAGGGCAGAAGCAGCAGTGTCCACATGCCTGGGATCCTGGAAAGAACAGACAGTGACTGGGCCTGGCTTGGTGTCAGGGTTCAAAGGTTTAATTCCTTTGTACAAGATTTCTTTTGGTTTTTTTGTTTGTTTGTTTGCTTGTTTGTTTTTTTAGACAAACAGAGTTTCTGTGTAGCCCAGGCTGGCCTCAGACTTGATCCTCCTGCCTTAGGGATTACAAGAACACACCACCATGCATTGCCCGCACAAGATTTCTGAGTTTTCTGAAACCTGACTTGCTCGAGTTTGTAAGCCAGGTAGACTTTGCACCTGGCCCCACCCTTTGGTCTGTGAAAATGTTCTAGCATTCCGTCTGGGCCCGGGTCCCAGGTTTATAAGGTGAAGGGATGCACCTGATAGCACTGCTTCCAGCGGGTGTGGCCCAAGTGCATCATCGTCTCACGCCAGCTCTGGAAACGAAGAGGTTCTTTGTTTACAAGGTGCCAGGTGTTGAGCTATGTTGAGCACACAGGTGTGCACACCCACAGGCACTATCACATACGTGCTGGTACTGAGTGTACAGACCAGAGTAAGCCCTGGCAGACTTGGCGTCAGTTCCAGGTAGGGAGATCCTCACAGACCCTTCCTTATCTCGACCATCTTGTCTAATGGAGGGAAGATACTAATGGAAGACAGTTAACTCAGTTTTCATTAAAGGCCAGTTTTGAAAAGGCAGCAATGCATTTGAAGGAAGAGACAAGCCTGTGTAAATCCTTTCAAGCCACCCCTCCCTGTCAGGAGCAGCCCTGGTCCCTTCACCACCCACATTCCTGGGAGCAGGCCCTCCACACAGCACACTTGGATTCGTGAAATAAATGAATGTAATTCTTTAAAAAGAAAAGCTGGGCTGGAGAGATGGCTCAGTGGTTCATGGGATCCCGATGCCTATCCTACAGTGTACTCATATAAATAAATCTTTAAAAAAAAAGAGAGAGAGAGAGAGAGAAAAGCTTATCCCAGCACTCAGGAGGCAGAGGCAGGAGGATCTCTGTGATTTCAAGGCCATGGAGGTCTACATAACAAATTCCAGGACAGCCAGGACTATACAGAAAAACCCTATCTCAAAAAACAAACAAAAGACCTTAAGATATATTTTTCTATGCATATGGGCATTTTTGCCTACATGTGTAACTCTGTGTCCCAAGTGTGGGAAATTGTCTATAAAGGCCGGAAGAAGTCGGACAGTAGTTCCCCAGACAGTAGTCAGCTGCCATGTTAGTGCTGGGAATTAAATGAGATTCTCTGGACAAGCAGGCGCTGTTCTCAACTGCTGGCCCATCTCTCTAGCCTCAGTTTATATTATTTTAATTATACAAATGAGGACCTAGAGAGATGATTCAGTGGATGCTCTTGTGCAAGGACCTGAGTTCAGTTCCCAGCACCCACATGGTGACTTAGAACTGTCTGTAACTCTGGTTTCAAGGAATTTTCTGAACTCCAACACAAAGGTACATATATGGTGCACTGATACACATAACTAAAATTAAAATATATGTATTTATGCAGGCCTGTGGTTATCAGGCTGTGACTACTAATTTTTTTTTTTAATGATACAAAATGTTTTATCAAGGGTTAGGCATGGTGGTGCATAACTTTAATCCCAGTACTGTGGAGGCAGAGGCAAGCAGATCTTTGTGAGTTCGAGGCCAGCCTTGTCTACACAGGGCAACCAAGGATACACAGTGAGATCTTGTCTCAAAAAACAAAAACAAGCTGGGTGATGGTAGCAGAGGCCTTTAATCCCAACACTTAGGAGGCAGAGGCAAGTGGGTTTCTGAGTTCGAGGCCAGCCTGGTCTACAGAGTGAGTTTCAGGACAGCTAGGGCTATACAGAGAAACCCTGTCTCGAAAAAACAAAAACAAACAGCAACAACAAAAAAGCAAACCAGAACAAAAGAAAACAAGAGCTGGTAACATCCAGCTCCAGAAGGCTGCCATTGCTGCACCCGAGTCTCCAGAGCCAGAGGGCAAGGACAGAGGAGGTCCTGAGGGTCTGCTGCTCATGCTTTGCTCTCCCTCCTTCCCTCCCTCAGATCTTCTCCTTCGTCCTGCACACAATTGTGCGAGGATTCATCCACTCTGCCGTAGGGGGCCTATATGCTGCTGTGTAAGTCCTGGAAGCTCTGGGTGGTGTGGTGGCCCTAACCTGAGGGGACTGCTGGTGGCACTGAGACCCTGAAGCTAGCCTTTTCTGCCCTGCTGGCATGCGTCATGTTGTATCAGGGGACATGAACTAGGTTTTCTGCTGTCTGTGTCAGAAAAGGCCCTCATCTGGCCATCATCCACACCTGACAGCAGGTGAGTCAGTAGGCAGACAGTTGGGTGCCCACAAGCCCTGGCATTTCACACGAAGGAAGTCAGCCTCTTACTGGGGTCAGTGCCTTCCAGCCCCAGGCACTGCTGTTCAGCCAAGCCCTGGCACTACCCTGGCTGCTCACTGGGACAGGGTTGGGTCCTGGATGCCTGAAGCTAAATACTAAAGTGTAAATAGTCCTCTACAGGGGCAGTGACATGAGTAACTGGTCCCAGAAAGCCCTGGGCTGTCCTCACCCATGGCCTCCAAGGGCCATTTGCTGGCCATAACCTCCTTGGACCCCAGATATAGTGAAACCTACATCTTTTCCAAGAAGCTACACAGCTGTTTCTCCCTCTTTTGCCCAGGGCTTGGCCCACAAATTGAAACTCGAGTTCCATCATCCACGTCTGTGACCGTGAATAGAGCTCCTTGCTCAGGGCTCCCTCGCACCCCTGAGACAGAGCCTGGTGTTCCCCTGAGATTAGGCCCACCTCTCCTTCCCTCTTTAAGCCTCATCCTACAGGGTCATTCCAGGTCCGCCTGTCCCCCCGCCTTGTCCACACACCCCCCCCCCCCCCCCAATTCTGGAGGAAGTTGTGGCTGCCCTGGCAGGGTATGAGGTAGTCAGGCAGGAGCTGTGATGCTGAGTTTCCGTGATTGCGCAATGCTCCTGGAGGGGGGTGCAGCAAGAGCCAGGCTCAGCCTCTAGCCCAAGCCGCAGACTGCTGGCACTGTGCTTTCTACCCTACTCAGCCCCACACCCACAGGCTGAGGGCACCTCTCAGTATGGGAGAGGCTTGCTCCAGAATCTAGAGCCTCAGGGGCCAGAGGCTGATCCTGCCTCTCCACAGGCACCAGTGGTGCAGCCCTAGTTACCAGCATACCCGAGCCAGGGAAGCCTGTGACTGGTGCTGGCCGTGATGGGTCTCATTGCCCCAACAGGTACCCCTCCACACAGTTTGGTAGCCTCACAGGACTGCAGTCCCTGGTCAGTGCGCTCTTTGCTCTCCTGCAGCAGCCGCTGTTTCTGGCCATGATGGGTCCTCTTGGAGGAGACCCTCTGTGGGTAAGAAGGGTCAGGGTGTCTCTCCATTCTGCTCCTGGGAAGTGGGGCCCAAAGACAACAGATAGTGTGGGAATGTTGGACACTACCGAGTCAGGGGTCCCCGGTGGAAGGTGACCAGGAACAAGGAGAAAAATGGCCTCCCTGGATCTGGTTCTGGGGTGACTCCCAGGCTATCCATCCAAAGACCAGCATTCTCATCCGGGTGTCCTGAGTTGTCCCAATCCCAGTCCATTCCCTGGAGGCTGCTGAGTGGCACGTGGAGCATTGGGAAATTTAGATGCTGGAATGTGGATTGACAGCCAGGACCTCTTGAGCCTCCTCTTTAGTTTTGAATCTTTTCTACGTGACTCCTCCCCTTCCCCAAACCTGCCTGAGCGGGAGGGTGCTGCCTTGTATGAACATAGCCCCTTCTCACAGCCCACTCCCCACCATCCCAGGTAAACGTGGGTCTGCTCATCATGAGCATGCTGGGCTTCTGCCTGCCACTTTACCTGATTTGCTACCGGCGCCAGCTGGAGAGGCAGCTTCAACAGAAGAGGGAAGACAGCAAGCTGTTCCTTAAGATCAATGGCTCATCCAACCGGGAGGCTTTCGTGTAGTGCCCACCCACCGCCTCAGAGTTGTGGCCTCCTGCCTGTGCTTCAGTGACTGACTGCAGTCATCTCCCTGCCCCAGAGGATCCCATGCGCTCCCTGGATCCTGCCCTTCACCACACTGGAGTCCATACTTCCTCAAAAACCCCTGGCCCTGCCATGGAGTGCTGGTGTGGAGGGACAGGAGAGGGCCTGGGACAAATGAACCTCCCACTGCCAGAAGCTGGGCTGCCCTGGCCTAGCTGTCACCCCAGGGGCTCTGGAGTCTTGAGTCTTTGTGGGGCTTATACCTGGACCCAAGGGGACCTTTCTAGCAAGCATTTTTTTTTTTTCTCTCACTGATCTGGATTCTGCCTCTTGCCAAAGCAGAGGGGCCTGCCATCCTCTACCCACACTACCTGTCCCTGAGTTGCATGCCCACCAACCACGCCCACCTAAGGACAAAGGCTTGCACTGTCTGCGCTCCCCTAGCTGCTTGGCCCCTTACCTCCCCTGGCCAGTCTGGCTGCCTGAGGAAGGAAAGACCTGCTTCCTGTTGTTGGTGCTAACCCCCTTTGCAATCCCAACAACCCCACCCAACCCCTGTGGCTAGTCCCTGGCCCCTCTTTTCCTTGAAGGCCTGAGAAGAAGCCCCC
>JADRCD010212899.1:1682-24704 GCA_019843815.1 Montemys delectorum
TCTCTCTCTCTCTCTCTCCACCAGTCACCTTATCTAAAGACATTCTTTCATGGAGTAAAAATGGAACTTTAACCCATCCCATGGGCAAGCACCAATCCCTAATGGAATAGGAAGAAGGATCGCAGGACCCCAAAGGAGATAAGGAACGATACAGAAGACCAACAGAGTAAACCAATCTAGACCATTAGGGCCCTGAGAGACTGAACCACCAGTCATAGAGTATACACAGGCTGGACCTAGGCCCCCTGAACATATGTAGCACATGTGCAGCTTGGTCTTCATATGAGTCCCAACAACTAGAGCGGGGGCTATCCCAAAAACTGTTGCCTGTCCATTGGGGTATGTTTTTCTAGCTGGGCTGCCTTGTCTGGCCTCAATGGGAGAGCATATGCCTAGCCCTGCCAAGACTTGATGTGCCAAGGTAGGGGGGCATGGCCAGGGTCCCCCAACCCCTCAGAGGAGAAGGGGAGAGGGGAAGGATTGTGGGAGCAGTGAGTGGGATATAAAGTGAATAAACAAGTTACATTAAATTAAATTTTAAACAAATAAGACTCAAATAAGATAATGATGTGTTGTAGAGAAATTTAGACCCATAAAATGTCTTTTGATGTCAAAGTGCACGCCACATCAGTGTAGCTCTTTGTCTCATTTCTTCTGATGTAAAAGGAAGATGACGATCCCTATACTATAACGTCTGAAATCTATACACTGCATTGACATCTTTGAGCCCCACGGGGACCCAGAGACTTAACTGTAAGTCCTTTACCTTATAAATACCTCCCAGCTAATGAGAAAGGCAGTCCCCTAGCTAGTTTTCCTGCCAGCTGGGACAACTGTGCTTCGCTTTGTCCTAAACCAAAAAGATTTCCCCTCCCTGACAGACAACAGAAGTACTCAACCAGTGAATCACATGTTCCTCAAAGACAATAGAAAGTAGCCTACTTCTGATCACTATAATGCCTGCTTCCCAAGTCCCTCTGGGCCCACACTTCTCCTGAGTGCTACCCTGTGCAGACCCGTGCAATATGTAGCCTCCTCTTCCCTGGGACTGTTCATATAAATGACTAACTAGCTGCCATCGGTATCACGTGTCTGAAGTCCAGGGTTCTGTGCTCCTGCATCTCATACTCTTAAGGCAGAGGAGTGGGAAATCAATCAGCACATACTGTGGTAGTTAGTCTTGGTTGTCAACTTGATGGAATAGAGATGTTTAGAACTGCTGAAGTAGACCTGCACGTATCTGTCAGGTGTTTCCAGACTGGATTAGCATAGGAGACAGGGAATGGTGGAAAAGGAATGTAGATGTCACCCTCCAATGGGCTGGGGGCCCAGATGGAAGAAAGTTGGAGGAAGTAGCTGACATGCACGGAGCAACATCCATGTACTTCCTAAAGGTGTATGGATAACTACTGCTGCCATTCCCCTCAAACATCCAACTCTCAGACCTCAGCTTCTCTAGCCTTGCAATGGTAAATCCAGCACCAGTGGTGCTCAGAGAGCATCTGTCTTCATCACTAGACTGGGACTTGGGAGGTGATCAGCTTCTTGGACTGGAGCATCTACCATGTTTTCTGCCTTTCCGGCAGGTAGATGGCTACTATTAGCTACCTAGCCTGGTGTGGTGTAACCCTCCGTTCCTTTTGAGATCTCTAATAAACATACTATACCTCAAATGCATTGTAAAGTTAAAGTGGTGGATACTGATGAAGATTGAAGCTCTAGTTGAAGCTCATGAAAACCAAGGCAGAATGTGGGTGTTAGCCAGAGAGTGAAGGAGCGCTGAACTCTAGCGCTGGGAATCTACCAGGAACTTTCTTAAGTGGGTGGAAAAAACCTGTAAGAAGCCGCAGTGAGTGGTGTTAGCCAGCAGATGGCGTTGACATCTGGTGCTCTCCCAAGTTTACAGAGAAACTGCGCATGTGCCTAGGGACAAAGACCGCCAAGTCACTAGCCATCCAGGGCGTATTATGCTCCTGAGCAAACAGCCAATCAGAGATGAGCATGCCGCTCCAGGGCATATATAAACAGTGCTTTTGGGGTGTCGGGGGTCGCCCTCTGGAAGATGTAATAAAGAATGGCTGCAGAAGGATCTTGTGTGTCTATCCGTGATTTCCTGCTGGCAGGAAACCTGCGTGCACGACAAAAACCCACTTCCAGTGATGTTGTACACTTATTAATATTAGCATTCAGAAAGTGGAGGCAGGAAGATGAGGAGTTCAAGGTCATCCTTGGCTACATGATGAGCTTGAGACCAGCCTGAAATAGATAAGATGCTGCCTTATCTATTCTAACAAACAAACCAACTAAATAACTTTCTATTTTCCATGCCATGTAAGAAGTGGATTTCTTTTTTTCTTGGAACAATGAGAAATGCTGTTATTCATAACTGAAATGGTAACTACTCAGACAGACTGCATGACTACGTTCCCAGAACCTGAAACATGTCCGTATAAAATAATGGCTGCTTTCCACCCCACAGTTCCCACAACCACATCTCTGGAAGTCACTGCAGCTTTGGAAGATAAACAGTCAGGGGCTGGATGGTGATGAGCTGACACCTTCCCGTTCTAGTATTAATCTCCACTGTAAGCCACCGCATGTCTCTTTGCTTCCCTTGATTTATGAAATGTAAGTCTTACTTACTGACATACCAGATACTAAGCTGGAAATGGGAGCTCGAGACTCGGAAAGAAGAGCCTGATGGCAGATTCCTTCCCACAAAGAGCTGAGGATTCAAAAGGCTGATATCACATGCCACCTCCCTGAGCCAGAGATCCCAAGAGGCCTTTGGGCCACAGTGTTGAGAGATAAGGGCACTGTGCCATGTGACAGGGACCGCCTAGGACATTCAAATTCTATTTTCAGCTGTAAAAAGCAGATATGGCCTCATTGCCTGAGGTAGATGTTAGAAAACATAATGTGTTTACTTGAACATGTGATTACCCATAAATACCTGCAACCAGTGTGATCCCATCATAAATACCTACAACCAGTGTGGTCATACCTGCTTTTACAGTCAGATGTTATCTTTCATACTTTCTGATGGTTCCCAAGGAGCCTCTTATAAGAGGAAAGGTATAATCTTTCCTCCAACTACCTACATAGAATGTGATGAACCACTTAGCATTCTAGCGGCTGTTGGGGTCCTTGAAAACAAAGAACACATGAGGATAACATACTATGAACTAGAGGAACCTGGTAACTTCCCCATCACAAGGCTATTACATCAATTATTACATCAATGCTACATGCTCCTTTAAATAGGGTGCAACATGCTGATGCCGATGGGATTCTCAGTCTGTCTCTCTCTGTCTCTGTCTCTCTCTTTCTCTCTCCCCCTCCTTCTCTCTCTCTCTCTCTCTTTCTCTTTCTCTCTCTCTCTCCCCCCACCTTGTGTGTACCCATGTTCATGCCCATAAATTATTGATCTCAATCTCAATTGATACAGGCGATATTTAACATTAGCATTACAAATAGCCACTATTTTAGGTTCTAATGTTAAGGAATTTTAAAGGAAAAATACTTTTGAGATTTGTTTTATTTTTAATTTTGTGTCTGTGTGTGCATCGATGTGTGGCCATAAGCACAGGAGTACAGGTGCCTGCAGAGGCCAAAAGAGGGCTTTGGATCCCCTGAAGCTAAAGTTACAGGCTATTGTGAGCCCCATTACATGTGTGTTGGGAACATGGAAACTGAACTAGAGTCCTCCTTGTCAAGACCAGAGTACAATCTTAACTGCTGAGGTAGCTTTCCAGCCCCAAAATGTCTAGTGCTGTGGTGATGGTGAGTAATGAAGGTGTTCCCACACTGCCTTTGGTGGCTCCAAATCAATGAATAAGTTTAAGTCAAATGATGACAGAGAAATCTGGAAAATTCTACTTTCTCCTGAAGTAGCAGGCAAATTCCTAGACCTGCAAATCAGCCGGTTGGGACTTAGGGCCATATACAGCCTCCTTGCTACCCACGGTATGAGCTCTTCAACTTATAATGGGTTGCAGCTCAGAAACTGCATTTCAGAACTGCATTTACAAGCCAGTGAGATGGTCTCATAAGGAAAAACACTCACTGCACATTCCTACTAACCTGAGTCTGACCCCAGAACCCATATGACAGGGGAAGGGGCAAGCCAACTCCAAAGCTGATGTCTGACCTCCACACATGTGCTTGGAATGCATCTACCTGAGCAATGATGATAATAATAAATAATAATTTTTGGCTGGTTATTTGGTTCTTTGAGGCACCATTTCTCTGTATAGCCCTGGCTGTCCTAAAACTCAATCTGGTCTCAGATTCACAGAAAACTCCCTGCCTCAACTCCTGAATACTGGGATTAAAAGCATGCATCACCATGCCCAGTAATAACCCACTAAATGTCAATGTTTCACCTTGCTTTACTTAAACATAGTCATAACATTTACACTTGCAAAACCACCACACGCATAGCCTAAGTTATAATGTTGAATAGCTCTTGTAATTGATTGACTACCCAGTAAAAGTGGATAAAATAGGTTCATATAAAGGCATCCTACATCATCATAATGTAAAAAAGAAGTCATAAGCTAAGCGCTCTTAGGTAGCTACACACACACACACACACACACACACACACACACACACACACACACTCACTGCCACATCCTGAGGAGAAAGCTCTGGTGGATTTCCCACAATGACAAAGGCCCCGGATTGTTCTTTCATCCAAACACTAGGCTCTGTGGAGTTCTTATTTTCATTAATAACTTGCATATAAGTCTGTAGTCATTAAAAGAAAGAGCAAGTGAGCTTGGTATTTGATTTTGACTACAAAGGTAGATGTGTAGAGATGAACTCACAGCATGAACACAAATGAAAAGCAGGAAGATGGTGCGCCCAACCCACACACACATAGGACTTCTAAAGTCAAAGGAAGAATCCTTGGAGGATTTGAACTTCGTGAGGCCTCATCTTTCTTTTTAATCTTTTATTTATTTACTTATTTATTTATTTACACTCCAGATTTTACCCCCGACCCGGGGCCATCCTCAAACTGTCCCACTTCTCATACCTTGTCCCTGCTCCCCTGTCTCCACGAGGATGTTCCCACCACACAACACCCACCCCCTACCCCACCAGACCTCTAAACTCCCTGGGGCTTCCAGTCCCTTGAGGGTTAGACGCATCTTCTCTGACTGAACCCAGGCCTGGCAGTCCTCTGCTGTATATGTGTTAGGGACCTCATATCAGCTGGTGAGGCCTCATAATCTCTCAAACACTGGGCCACCAACCAGGCAGCATACACCAGCTGATAAGAGGCCCCCAACACATATACAGCAGAGGACTGCCGGGTCTGTGTTCATTCAGAAATGATGCACCTAACCCTCAAGAGACTACAGGCCCCAGGGAGTTTAGAGGTCAGGTGGGGTAGGGGGTTGGGACATCCATGTGGAGACAGGGGAGTGGGGAGGAGGTATGGGATGTGGAATAGAAGGAGGGTGGACAGGGGAGTGGATATAATATGGAGTGAAAAATTAATTAATTAATTAATATAAAATAAAATTGAAAAGAAAAAATTTAAAAAAAAAAAAAAGAATAAATTAAGCTCCTACCTGAGCCTGTGCTCTCACTAGGTCTCCTCCTTCAGATAGCTCATTGGTGGGTTTGGTTACTCCTTCTGTATCTTGACACCTCCTTGAACCCAGCATCCGAGTGTAAGCCAGTCTTTTGAGAACCTATCTGGACAGCACAATGTGCTCAGATCTTGGGGAAACATGAAGAAACCATGGCCTCTGCTCTCAGGAGTGAATCCTAATGAATAACTTATGGGGACATAAATATTAAGAGCTAACGTTCTTAACAATGTTAGGGATGACTACCGGAACTGATACAAATCTAAAATGCCATGCTGCATACATACTATACATCTCGGTTTTCTTATTCACTATTGGGAAATAATTCTTTCTATCCAAAGTATTTATGAGCAGAGAATTCTTCATGCTATTTTGATAATATTAAGTAATTTTAAGGTTATACTAAGTAACAATTTGAATCTTTACATTCTTGAATAGAATCAGACCCTTATAAAAGAGCATAAAGGAGTGGACTCTTTGTTGTGTACTCTTCCACCATGATATTATATAGAAGACACCATCTTAGAAGCAGAAACAGCTCCCACTGGGACCTTGATCTTTCTACCCTCCAGAACCACAAAAACAGATCCATAGTATTGTAAATTGAACAGAGTCGTATATTTTGTTATATCCAAAGAAATGAACTGACAGTCACCAAGGAATTATTTTACAATTGTAGCACGCTCTGCACAGAACAGCAGAAATTCTTAGGCTTAGGATCATGTTCTAGCTCTATCACTATGAGCATATGACTCAGATTTCATTCTTTCATTCATTCAACCAATATCAGAACTTCTATTGAGTAGCAAGTGAACCAACTGGAGAAACAACTTAGCCTTGACAAAATGGAGGGATGTTAATTCTAACTTACAAGTTTTCCTTAAAGCTTCATTGGTCCAGCTGAGCCCAATAGGAAGTAATAAACAAGTATTATCCTGCACTTTCCTTCCTGGCCCTTCATACTCAAATTCCTTTTCTGTGTATAAAGAATAATTTCTCATAAACAAAACAAATTCCTACTTGGAAAATGAAAACCATCAATATAGAACCTAAATAAACTCCAAGGCATTCCCTTCTGCTTCTGTAACGAAGTCGTCAGACCTGAGCAGCCTTATTCAACTACATTTTCATTATGTATAAACTGTTCTAGAGCATACTTGGCAAATACTGTCATCCGATAACAAACAGAAGAACCCTCGGCTAGATGACTGACATTGAGGGTTGCCAACAGGCTCCCCACCCAGACAGAGAAGAGCTACATATTCATTAAAGTGTTCTGCCAGTCCACATATGTTTTCCAATGTAAGCACAGTAACGATGCTCAGTACAAAAACCTGGAAGTCTTGACTGTGAATTTCAGGGTACAAGTTTGTGATTGCTTTTTTTTTTTTTCCTATCAATAATCTTATAGCAACAGAGAGCAACTTCGGTAACTCCAGGCAAAACTAGTGACTCTATTGTAGAATTAAACTCTGTGAATTTACAACATTCATCTCTTCCCCACCTTCTGTTGCCTCTTCTTTAAACTACCTATGGCCCAAGGAGAACTGTCTGTCCCTCTGACACAATGGGTCTCTCTGCATCCACTGTGGCCTGTACTGGAGTGGGCTTCTCAGTGCATGACCCTCATCCTGCACCCTTGGCAGACACTGATCTCCACAAACCCCTCTGGACCCTCAGAAGAAACTTTCTGTTCATTCGCAAGTCTGACTTCTCTGTTCTTGGTCTACCAATTCACATATGGCTAGGAAATGCCATTGCTAGATTCAGAAACTCTCATCTCCTCCTTGCTACTGAATGGGGCACAAAGCATGCCATGAAGGAGATACATTCATCATCAGGATCTAGTGCTGGTCTCAACTCAGCTTCCCAGTCTGCATGATCTCCTTGGAAAGATAAGACACACAAAACATAGTGCACAAGGCAGGTTAAGCCTAGGCAGAGAAGGAAAGTGAAAGGACTCAAGAGCAGGCCGGGCAGTGGTGGCAAACACCTTTAATCCCAGCACTTGGGAGGCAGAGGTAGGTGGATTTCTGAGTTCAAGGCCAGCATGGTCTACAGAGTGAGTTCCAGGACAGCCAGGGCTACACAGAGAAACCCTGTCTCAAAAAAAAAAAAAGAAAGGACAGACTCAAGAGCAAGAGTGAGCAACAGGCTGGGATTAAAGGCGTGCACCACCACCTCCTGGCTAGAAGACAACCTTGGAGTAATGATTTTCCAACTCAATCTAGAACTGTGCTGACAAATTCATTCTTACCCTGCCCTTTCAAGGGATTGATGTGGGTAATTTACCAGATAAAAAAACAGGAGACTTTTTGTGCATACTTTGAGCTTACAGAAGAGTGTTCGTGCTCTCTCTCTCTCTCTCCTGTCTCTACAAAGAGCACTTCTCAGAATCAGAAGGGACAAGCTTGTATTCTGTGGCAGTAAGAGAAAGTTTACATACATGGAACATAGATACTAGTTATTATTTGACATCTTAGGTAAGATTTTAAGTTAATTTTGCACCAATTTGTGCACCTGTGAAATTGAGTAGAAAATGTGCAAGAAACCTCAGTGGATTGTTATAAAAATCAAATATGATAATTGATCCATAGTCACATAACACAGTGTCCTGTTCATACTAAGCATTTAATAAATATAGATGTTAAAGTTAGCCATCGTAATACCTTAGTCACAGTTTGCGCACAGGGCCCATTATGAACACCTATGTCATTTTGGCAAAGAAGATATCCTCTCTCCACTGTTCTGTTCCCATTACTTTACTTTTTGGATTTCTCTTGAGTGTCAGGAAAAGTTGTGGTTATGGATTTAGCAGACATTGTGATCCTACATATGACTAGAAGGGCACAGGAACTGTGCCCTTATTTGTTTTCCGGTTTTTTATAACCAATTTTTCAGACAGTGGGTTCTGGATCATGGTTCCTTCCCCAGCTGCCCTAGCCCCTCCTACCTCCCCACCCACACAACCCCACACCTTCTTTCTCAGTAGAGAGCTGGTCTCTCTGTCTCTAAATTGCTACAGGTCTCTGTGCTTTGATTCTGAAGTGTAGATTTTAAAAGGACAAGCCAAGAGCTCTCTGCCTGGCTCAAAGAAGCCAAATAAGCTGCTCAGCCATTCAGTCTAAAGGTTAACAGGATAGCATTTAGAACTTTCATGTGGCTTTAGGCGGATGGCATCCTTCCCTCCCTTCCTCTTTCACTACCTGGCACATAATATTATGGAGGTGGGATCCCCATAGAGTATAATTGTCCCGCCTAAAGTGGATTACACCTTTCCCTATCGAGCCATGGGGTCATTGCCAGTATCTCCTTTTACAATGTTTTCTCCATTCCTAAAGAAACTTTACCTCTCACACCATCATGCCTGGGAGAGAGCATATTTGTATTTATCCAAGGGACTAAATTTTTTCTATTTTTCTTTGATTGGTTATTTTATTTATATATATTTCTTTTTTTTTTTAAATTAGATGTTTCCTTTATTTACAATATCTCCTTTCCCAGGTTCCCCTCCAAAAAAAAAAAAGAAAAAAAAAAGAAAAGAAAAAAGAAAAAAAACAAAAACTAAAACAAACCCCTGTTCCCTCCCCACCCCCTGCTCGCCACCCCACCCACTCCTGCTTCCTGGCCCTGGCATTCCCCTACACTGGGGCATAGAACCTTCACAGGGCCAAGGGCCTCTCCTCCCATTGATGAACAACTAGGCCATCCTCTGCTATACACATGCTGCTGGAGCCATGAGTCCCACCATGTGTACTCTTTGGTTGGTGGTTGGGTC
Source organism: Montemys delectorum (assembly GCA_019843815.1). NCBI lineage: Eukaryota > Metazoa > Chordata > Mammalia > Rodentia > Muridae > Montemys > Montemys delectorum. Next base: position 11,067 of record JADRCD010212899.1, read on the forward strand.
CCTGGGAGCTCTGAGGGTACTAGTTAGTTCATATTGTTGTTCATCCTAAGGGGCTGCAAACCCTACATTTCAAATGTTATTCCCCTTCCCAGTTTCCCCTCCCCTATCCCCCCCCCCCCCCCCCCCCCCAGCTTGGAACAGATCTTTTTGCCAAAAGCTGTACTCAAATTATTTTTGTTGTTTATTTACTCTACATTCCAGGTCCTTATTATAGCCAAGTGTTTGCAAGTATTTTTGTGATAAGTTATCTTCTTCCCCTTTCTGAGAGTACCCTTTGATATTCAAAACAATGTAAATTTGCTGAATTCCAAAAAAAAAAAAAAAAAAAGAGTGAGCAACAGGCCAAGATACAGTTCCATGGATCTACCTTTCAGATCAGCTTCACATTAGTTTGAGGGCCTCTTGAGCAGACAGCTTATACTAGGCGTGTTTTCCTATCCTGTGATTGACGGGACTGATTGTCACTGTTAAGGGGACTATGGTAGATCCCAGTTCTCCAGCTGGACCTCAATCTCCTACCCTTCCAGACAATTCAGAATATCAGAAACAGATATATTGTTACTGATGTAGATTTGAGCCCCCAGAGCACCTGCAGAGGTTCTCCAGGTTCATGTGTCTCTTAGTAAACTGGACAGATATACAGAATGACTGGAAGGGGGGCAGTTAATTTTTAAAAGTGGGGGGAATTAAAAATAAATGGGAAGAAATAAGAATGGTAGAAGACTAATGATCTGAGGGACAATCCCCTCCCCCACACACAAAACAATTGCTTATGGTAGAATGGCACACATGGTACCTACTCCTTCCATATTTGTGATCCTGGGCCTTTCAGAAAATACACGCTTTTTGTTTATGAAGTCCAGGTGAAGAATGGTTTCCAGCCTGTCTCTGCCAACTGACGTCTTTTGTATGCTAATTTTATTTGTTTGTTTGTTTGTTTGAGATGGAGTTTTCTGTGCAGCCTCACTCTATAGACCAAGCTGACCTCAAGCTCGGAGATCCGCCTGCCGCTGTCTCCTAAGTACTACAATTGAATGTGTGCACCACCATGCCCCACTTTGTATGTTAATCTTGATGTGTTGTCTTCAGTCTCTACTCTCCTGCCATAATATGACTCATGTCCCGGTTCTTTTAAGCATTAGTCGGAGTCTCGAAATTTTCAGTTCCTGGTTGTTTTTGGTTTTATTTCTAATATTGTTTATTTTATGTGTATGGGTGTTTGCCTGCATTTAGGCCTATGCACATCTTGCATGCCTGGTGCTTCCAGAGGCCAGGACAGGCTATCAGTCAGATTCTGTATAACTGGAGTTACAAACACTGGTCAACCAGCATGTGGGCACTGGGAATTGAACCCAGGTCCTTTGGAATACTGCTCTTCACCCCTGAGCCATCTCTCCAGCCCCATAGTTCCTTGTTTTAACTTTGCTAATAAAGAGGAAGGAGCCCATCCCCAGTGACTTCCAAGCCTGTTGCTATCTAGCCAATACTCTCTGTCTCTCATTCCAGAAAATTCACTCAGCCACTCTTCAGCTCAAACACTGTGCTAGGAGCAACACCTCCCCAAATAGAGATGGAATCTGTACTCCCTCAGCGTCCTTCCAACCCTACCTGGGTGGAGACTTCCATCTTCCTCCCCTTCTGACCAATTCTCTCAGGAATGAATGCTGCTTTTCTCTATATCAAGCTCTTTGAACTCTGTGTGGGAAAGCCACACAGAGAAAGCCATTCTTTTACCCAGCTGTCATTTATCTCTGGACCTTGGTTCTTGTTAATCTCTTCCTATTAGAGTCATTTTTGTGGGCTTATATTATATGATGAATGTATTTTACAAGTCATAGTAAAACTTGGACTTTTATTCCTCTTCACTTTCCTCTGAAAACAACCCCAGTCCTCCCTAAGGCCACAGTAGACCACTGACTAAATAAATGGATAATTGCATTAAAAAAAAAAAAACTCTAGTGGTTAAAAATATTCTCAGGCTGAAGTTGTAGCATAGTTAGTAGAGTGTTTGCTTACCATACTCAAAGCCCCAGGTTCCATCTTCAGCACCATGTGACACCAGAAATGGTCATGTTCATGTGTAATCCCAGAATTTGGGAAGTAAAGGCAGGAAAAGCAGAAGTCCAGGTCTACCTGAAACCCTGTCTCAAAATACAAAGAAGGAAGGAAAGAAAGAAGGAAGGGAGGAAGGAAGGGAGGAAAGGAGAAAGAAAGAAAGAAAGAAAGAAAGAAAGAAAGAAAGAAAGAAAGAAAGAAAGAAAGGAAGGAAGAAAGAAAGAAAGAAAGAAAGAAAGAAAGAAAGAAAGAGAGAGGGGGAGAGAGAGAGAGAAGGAAAGAAGATGGAGAGAAAAGGAGGAGGAGGAAGAGAAGGAGGAAGAGGAAGAGGAGGAGAGAGATTGAACTCCAAATGAACCACTCATGGTTCCTATCTTGAAAATTTCACAATCAGTGGGAATTTTTTATCAAATGGTGACTTAAAGAAATAGACCAGACCTAGTATAAGTCAGTCATAAATTCAGATGTGCTTAGTAGAAACGGGCTGAGGAAGTAGATCATAGACTCAGCTCCATCTCAACGACTGGTCAATAGCATGCAGAGAGGTTCATAAAGCACTTAGACAAGCCTCTTGCCTCCAATTCTGCCCCTGACAGCAGCGTGAAGGAGCCCCCTCTTCAGCCTCAACCCACTCAGTAGACATTGTGTTGGAAGGGCATGTTGTACCCAAAGAGTTTTTTCATTTTTTAGATGTGTTGCCTTTAGTGTTTTGGATTTTATTTTGACCTATAAGTTTTATAGACTAGAACACCTCGTTGTGAAAATAGAACAAAATTATTCTATCAGAATAGTAACTAAAATTTTTTACTAGTGAGAAACTAATTAATTAAATTAAAAAAAAAAATTACCAGAATAAACTCAAGTCAATATACCAGCAATTAGGGGCCGGAGAGATAGCTCAGAAGTTAAGAGCACTACTCTTCTGAAGGTCCTGAGTTCAAATCTCACCAACCACATGGTGGCTTATGCCCTCTCCTGGGATGTCTGAAGACAGCTACAATGTACTTACATATAATAAATAAATAAATCTTTAAAATATATATATATACCGGCAATTATTGAATGTTGCCATACTGTGTAGGAAAGAAGCCATAAAGGGGATTTATGGCCCTAAGTCTGAGCTTTAGGTTTAAGAAGACTCCACTCAGAGTGTGAACAGTTTGCATCATTAAGCAGTCTTTGTCAGTCATTACCTCAGTCTCAGATCTGAAAAGTGATCCAAGCAGCCCTGGTTGTTTGAGGAGAGACAATCCCAAGGAGATTGCTCCTTTTGGGGGCTGAGCCCATCATGGGATGATCTGTCTGTGAAGCCCTGCAGGTCCTGGAATTCAAGGTAATAGCAGGTTTAAGACAATGATTGGACTCATGTGCCTTGGGAGAAAGTCTACAAGAAACCTGTGTAAAAGCCGACTGTTGTGACATCTGTTATTCTGCCTGTGTGCCTTCTACCTTGAAACAAGATGAGACGGGTTAGGAATCCCTAGGTAGACACTCCCCGAATGGTTAAGATATTTACTTGCAGAATAAAGCAGGTGGTTGACCTAAAGTAAATTATATAAATTGAAACTGAGGGCAAAGAAACCAGCCTTTTATCCTGCTTTCAGCTACTGGTCAGCTCCAAAGGAGAAGTCAGAACTGTCCAGCAGAAAAGAGTTTTTGAATGCCTGCTAGAACTAGACAGGTGTTAGTTCCTTGCCAGCTCATTTTCTCAATATCTTGTCCAGGCTTTCAATAACAGTGGTAACCGAGCCGGTGAGATGACTTGGTAGGTAATGACACTTGGCCCAAGCATAATGACTTGAGTTCCATCCCAGGGATCAACATTGGGAAATGAGAGACCCACCTTTTGTAAGTTAGCCTCTGTTTTCCATTTGCAGAGCAGGACATGTGCACACCATGCTAAAGTAAATACAGGAAAAGAGAGAGTGGGGGGGAATTACTCCCATAGTCATTGAACCTGTAAAGTTGGTCAAAACAAAACAAAACAAAAAGCTGAGGCTAGAGAATGAACAAGGAGCAGTTTAGCCCCTAAGGATAGATGCACAAATTTAGACCATCAGCCATTTTCTTCCAGCGCTTTGTGTTACAAATAAGATATAAACAAGTACACGTGGTGGTCAGTGTTGTTCAGAATAACAATGATGACATCTTGGGACCTGTTACGATCTCTACTTTCTAACCATCCAAACTGCCTTTGATTCCTGTGAACTCTGTCAGCTCCCAAGAAATTACCCTCTGATTCAATTAGCCACTTGTTTTTCAGTTACTTGTAGCCAGGAAATTGATCAAATTGGACAGCAGAAAGACCTGTTTCTTTCTTGGTACAGTTCCCTACATCCCTGAGTCCAGCAGTCTCTACAGCAAGCTTTATTTCCTCTCTGTCTTGGCAGGTTCAAACAAAATGTGAGGATTTCAAGTCTAACCTCCTTGTCTTTCATTTCTCAGGTTCCAGCCTCCTTGTTTTGCTTTGTTTGCTTGTCTTGGTTTGGGTTTAGTTGTCTGTCTGTGTTTGTTTGAAACAGTTATCTCTCACTGGCCTGGATTTCACCTCCTAGGCTAGGTTAGCTGGCCATTAAGCCCCAAGAACCTGTCATTCTCTGCTTCCACACTGTTGCGTTTACATGAGCATGCTACCATGCCCAGATTATATTTTGTGTAGGATTTGAGGATCAAGATTAGGTCGTCAATTTCTGAGACAAGCACTCTACTAATTGAACTGTTTCCCCATCATACCTCCACCCTAGTTTGGTTTCTGTACCTGGGAAAAGCAATGTGGGGAGGGTTTTACAAGCTAGAGTCCATTATCAAGGGAAGTCAGAGCAAAAACTGATGCCAAAACCGTAGAGGAACACTGCTTACTCATTCATGACCCAAATACCTAGAGATGGCACAACTCATAGTGGGTCAGGTCTTACTGTATCAATGAGTGGTTCAGAAATTGTCCCACAGACCAATGTGGTGGAGACAATTCTTTGATTGAGGTTCCCTCTACCTAGATAACTCTAGCTTCTGTCTAGTCAACAGAAAATAATTACCATACCATCCTCACTCCAAAACTTTTCCATATCAGACAAAATGCCATACCTGTGCCTTTGAAAATGGTGTTAATATATCATATGAAATGTATTTTTTGTTGTGGTTGGTTGGTTGGTTGGTTGGTTGGTTGGTTGGTTGGTTTTCCAAGACAGGGTTTCTCTGTGTAGCCCTAGCCAGGAAGTGCTGAAATTAAAGGCATGAGCCACCACTACCAGGTATATGAAAGGCTTTTTAAAGGCACCTAACATCAAGGGAGTAATCCTTTCCTAGCCATTCTGTGAAAGTTTTGGAGAGAAAAATTATGTTACAAAAGCTCACACAAAAGCTCAAAACCATCTGTAACCATACTTCCTGTAGATCTAATGCCTTATTCTGGCTTCCACAAGCAGGAGACACACACAAACACACACACATACACACACACACACACACACACACACACACACACACACACTGCACATGAATACATGCAATCACTCATACACACATGAATACATGCAAGCACTCACACATAAAATAAAAATAAATTAAAGATAAAAATAAAAATAGTTGAGCCTGGTAGGCCCACCTTTAATCCCAGCAACAGAGAGGCAGAGGCAGGCAAAGTCCTGTGTGTTTGAGACTAGCCTTGCCTACATAGTGAATTCTAGGCTGGCCAGGACTTCAACAGTGAGATCTAAATCAAAATAAATAAATTAAAAAGTCCAATGACTTCATGAAATTCTCAGGCAAATGATTGGAACTTGAGAATAACATCCTGAGTGAGGTGACTCAGTCACAAAGAAACAAACACGGTATGTACTCACTGATAAGTGGATTTTAGCCCAAAAGTTCTGAATACCCATGATTGAATTCACAGACCATATGAAGCCTAAGAAGAAGGAAGACCAAAATGTGGATGCTTCAGTTCTTTTTAGAAGGGTGAACAAAATACTCACAGGAGGAAATATGGAGATAAATTGTGGAGCAGAGACTGAAGGAAAGGCCATATAGAGACTGCCCTACCTGGGGATCCATCCCATATACAACCACCAAACCCAGACACTATTGTGGATGCCCAGAAGTGTCTGCTAATGGAAGCCTGATATGGCTGGCTCCTGAGAGACTCTACCAGAGCCTGAAAAATACAGAGAAGGAAGCTCTCAGTCAATCATTGGACTGAGCTCAGGGATCCCAGATGGAGGAGTTGAAGAAAGGATTGAAGGAACTGAGGAGGTTTGCAGCCCCATGAAGGGAGCAACAGTGTCAACAGGCCAGACCCTCCCCCCGACACCCTGAGCTCCCGGGGGACTAAACCACCAACCAAAGAATACACGGTGACCCATGGCACTGTCCACATATGGGGTAGGAAATGGCCTTGTTGGACATGAGTGGGAGGAGAGGCCCTCAGGCCTCTTCCGGGAAGAACGGACTGTGTTCTTAGGTGCTAAGTTGTCCATCTAGCTCCGCTATCTTCCCTTGAATCATTGCTCTGATGATTTTTTTCAAAGAATTCTCCAAACATTGTATTGTGTATACTTACACACAAAAAATTAACTATGCATCATATATACAGACACATAAGTGTGCACATACATGTGTTATATATTTTATACACACATAAATATATACATATTTGTGTACATATATGTATATATTTGGCAACTTATCTTCTACCTGTGCATATATTTATGACCCTGCCCTCCATCACTGCCATATGCTCATGAATCCATACCCTTAGGTAGTTGCTAACAGACTGCACTGTTGTCTGGAGACCTGCCCAGGTTCCCTGTGCAACCCTAGCCACTGAATCTCAGGACAGCTCATACATGTCCTTCCACCAGTTCTGCCATGTGGCAAAACATCTCTCACCTCCTAAACAAATCCAAGTCTCTGTAAAGATCCCACGTGGAAGGGTGCCCACTTCTAAAAGCATTCTTGCATAAGTCACTTTCCCCACGGGAAGTTGCGTGCAGGTGGCTGCCAGATAATTCGCACAGGAACACCAAAATCCAGGATCCTAATTGAAACATCCATTTTCAACAAGGCTCTGAAGCAGAGATCTGAGCCTTCCTCAGGGTGAGATTCTCCTCTCTCAGCCTCTTGGGCATCACCCTGCTAGGAGCTATCACAGAAGTCTTTCTACATGCAAGTTGAACAGTGTCCTTGGATCCAAGGATTTGGGGACACTGCCAGCCTTTCAGCAGTCACTAGGAAGCTCATAAACACTGCAGGCTTTTAGCTTTAGAAAGGCTTTTTACAGTTCAGCATGAAAAGAAAAATATCTCCAATAGATCAAAGATACAGGCTACCTAGGAAAGCAAGAAGAAACAGAAACACAAAGGTGGGTGTGACAGTTTATACCCTTGGTGTGTTCTCCTGGTGTAGCAGAAAGACAAATAGGTCTTAGAGATGCAATATGATGCTCTCCCACTTCCCAAGTCTCCCCTCCCCCGCCTTTTTTGTTTGTTTGTTTGTTTTTCGAGACAGGGTTTCTCTGTGTAGCTATGGCTGACCTAGAACTCACTCTGTAGACCACGCTGACCTCGAACTCAGAAATCCGCCTGCCTCTGCCTCCCAAGTGCTGGGATTAAAAGCATGCACCACCATCGCCCAGCTCCAAGTCCCCTTCTTGAGGTGTGTTATATGAACAACCTTTTCTGGGGAAAGGTCAGACACACTTAAAGTTGGGATAACTGACAGAGAGTTTTGTAATAATAATAGTGACTAATTTCACAGAGCATTTAGTACACTAGATTTTTTTTTTCAGTATCTATAGCCATTAGGCACCATCATTAGCCCTGGGCAACGCAGCACAGTCCCAGGAGCAAAGACATGCTCAAGGCCTGCTCCTAAGATGAAAACAAAACAAAACAAAAAAACAACAAAAAACGAGTAAGTAGTCCTCTGCCACATATGTGCTGGAGGCCACGGGCCAGCGCATGTGTGCTCCTTGGTTAGTGGCTTAGTCTCTGGGAGCTCCCAGTGGTCCAGGTTAGTTGATACTGTTGGTCCTCCTATGAGGTTGCCGTCCCTCCAGCTCTTTCAGTCCTTTCCCTAATACTTCCATTGGAGTCCTCAGGCTCAGTTCAATGGTTGGTTATAAGTATCTGCATCTGTCTCAGTCAACTGCTGGTAGAGAGCCTCTCAGAGGACAGCCATGCCAGGCTCCTATCTAGGACAGCCATGCTAGGCTCCTGTCTGTAAGCACATGACATCAGTAATAGTGTCAGGGTTTGGTGCCCTCCCATGGGATAGATCTCAAGTTAGGCCAGTCCCTGGATGGCCTTTCCTTTATTCCCTGCTCCATTTTAGTCCCTGCATTTCCTTTAGAATTATTCTGGGTCAAAAATGTTGAAGGTAGGTTAATGAACCCATCCCCCCAGGTCAGTGGGAAAGGATTTGCCTAATCCTGTAGAAACTTGATGCCCCAAGGAAGGGGGATGTGGGAGTGGGGGGGATGAGGCAGGAGTGAGGGAGTGGTTGGCGAAGCACCCTTTCAGAGGTAAAGGGGAGGGGGTGAAGAACTCCTGAAGGGGGAACAGAGAAGGGGCGTAACATTTGGAATGTAAATAAATAAAAAATAATTTAAAAAGCCAATGTCATATTACTGTTGAAGATGATGTTATGTTTTGTTTAATACATTTATATTCCTTTACTTTCATGCTCAATAAAACTTTTTGTGTTCGTACTTTTAAAAAAAAAAAAAAAAAAGAATAAGTAGTTTGTTCACAGGGTTTGTTCACAAGTGCCTCTGATTCTCCAACCACCATGTACCATCAGTAGGTATGTATGTAGCCTGAGCTGACCTTGACCTTGACATATAGGAGCTGATGGCCATGATCCTCTTGCGTTCACCTTCCAAGTGCTGAGATTACAGACTCATGCCATCATGCCTCACACTGGGAATAGAACCCAGGGCTTCCTGCACTCTAGGCAGACACTCTACTGAGTGAGCTACATCTCCAACAACACCCCTCCCCACATCTTCCCCTACTCAGGAGCACCTCAAAGAAACAGAATAGTAGCTTATTCCCTGGCTTAGTCTTCCACTGACATACCAGATTTATTGACCTGTTTCGAGGTTTATCTAAAGAGGATGGAGAATACAGAAAGGAGTAGAAGGCTTGTTTTAGTCCCATGGCTATGACAAACTACCATGAACTGGATAGTTCATAAACAAGAGAAACTCATTTCTCCTGCCTCCAGGGGTTGCAAAGTCCAAGATCAAAGGTCCTGGCAGATTTGATGTTGGATGACTTCCCATTTTTCAATTCACAGATGACTCTGTCTCACTTTTTACATGGGGTAGAAAGAAAGGCACAGCAGCAATCTGGGTCCTTTCTTAAGACACTAATACAGCATGGCCCTGCCACTCCCCACAGTGTTGCTTTTTTTTTTTTTTTTTTTTTTTTTTTTTTTTTTTTTTTTTTGAAAACACTTTGCAGTCCGGGTCCTTTATTTCTTTTTTGTACATTAAGCCATCAATTCGTATGGAATGGGCTCCAACAGCTCAGGCTTTTTTCCGTTGGTCCTCACAAAGTGCGCTTCTCTGGGTGGTGCAGGCTGGCGCTTCCGCTGAACCCAGCTGCCCTTCTCTTTGGCTTCCTTTTTCTTCTGATCGGTCTCCTTCACCCGCTTCAGGAAGCTGTCTCTGCTCTTTGAGTGCTTGATGTGCTCAATCTGCACATTGATCCTCTTGGCCAGAATCTTGCCCTTAACTTGCTTGTTTACAAGGATGCCCAGGGCATGCTGAGTGGCATTGTAGGCTCTTCCGGTTTTGCTGTGGTAACACTTATTTGGCATTCCTTTTGAACAGTGCCCACTCCCTTGATGTCAACAATATCACCCTTCTTGTAGATTCGCATGTATGTGGCCAAAGGAACAACTCCTAGAGAACATATACCGGGTGCCTCCCCTCTTCCCCTTTGTGTTTGTCATTTTGTCGAGTTACTGGAAGATGGCTGCCACAGCTGAAAGGCATAGTGTCGCTTCTTTATAACCCATTGGTTCAAATTTCAACTAAGGGTTTCAGAAAGAGACAAGCAGTTTTAGCTGAACCAGGTACTCTTGTGTTGTTGACCATTTTATAAGTCCCATGTTTCCTGCTGGAGGAAATGCTGTGCTGGGGAAGGCAAGTAGAGGAGGAGACCCAGACAGGGTGCAGAACCTGTCACCTGTCGATAAACAATCTTTAAAGCCTCTCTCTTGGAGCACTGGTGACTGAGAAGAGCAGCTCTGGATCACACGTTATGCACAGCTGAGTTGAGCTGATTTGAATAAATGCATGAAAACTGCATGGCTACAGACAGCAATTGGCTGTCTCCCCAGTAAAGACAAAGATTGTAAAGATTTCTTGTAACACACGATGAATAGGAGCCTTGAGATGCTTTCTCTGTCTTCCCAGTAGGACGGTCCTCTGGCCTTTGCAGTGTCTTGGCTAATGACATCTGCCACTGGCAGCTGTCTTCCCCTACTGCAAGGTGATTGGTTCAGATGAGCTTTTCTCACACCATCTTGTGAAACCCTTGTGACAGCATGTGTCCGAACAACACCCTTTTAGCTGTTAGTAAGCTCACAGTCTCTGTACTCTGAGAACTTCACAACCGAGAAGGACAAAGCTGAGAGCAAATGCCTCAAAGGTGGAAGGGAATGTTGACCCCAAACCCCAGCTTCAACCTTGCTCTTTCAAATGACCCCTTTTTGTCCTTTAGGATATACTGGGAAAACTTATCAACCTCTCTAATAAACTGACTGTTAGGTTGCTAACCAAGTTTCATATTCATATGTGGCTACTCAGTCTCCCAGCTTCTCCTTCCTTCTTGGGGCAGCGGACCTCATGCTGGGAGACGAGTGTTGTGTTGACCTTTGGACCTCCTTTGTTGCACCCTGGGGTGTCTAAGGTGACTTATGCTTTCCCATTCTTCGGTCCTTTTCCTCTCTAGGACCCAGCCCTCCAGCATGCTGTGGCATGGAGAAGGGAAAGAAAATGCAATCATTTGTGGTTCTGATGGGAGGTGCTTTACTCTGGCTTTTCTTAACTTTTATTGAATTGGTCACTCCTCTCTGGGCACCACCTAGAGATCCTCTTTACTTCTGTGTGACAAGAATCTTCTGCAGAGATAAAGGATGGAAGTAGGAAAGTCCCTGGCTTTCAGCTGTGGCAGAGGTTTGGGGGTTTGGGGGAGCCAACTGTCTCTACCATTCCCTTTGACTGTGGTAGGGACTTCCGGTCTAGATTCTCTGCTCTCTCCTCCCCATTTTCCCTTTCCTCTTACTAGCCTCCTGCCTCCCCACAACACACTCACAAATCCCCTTGGGGGAAGCCTACATGCCAAGGGTCCTCTGTAGTTCCCAGCATGCCTTGGAAATGTCATGATTCTCCTCTCACCGAAGGGTAGAAGTGGACCATCCGTCCCTGCTTCCTCCCCTCTGACAGACCCCACCAGAACTCTTGGTACTTTCTCTAAGACTGGATTCTGGGGACGGTTCTGCAGTCACACGCTGGCAGCTGCATACAGCTGTAAACAAGTGCCGAGCTCACCGTCTTCTCAGTGCCCGTGTTAGTGCCTTGAAAGCACCTTTCTTCCACTGTGTCATTTCCTCTCACTCTTACTTTTAGACTGCACACAGCTAAGGAAAAGCCCTGATCACTCAAGAAGGTAAGCCAGAGGCTGGGTGGCTTGCACCTGAGCCACACCCCGAGGTGGAGGAGACTCCCGTCCAACCTTAAATGAGGCCATATCATATTTGAAAGGTGTGCTCCAGAGCTTTTCAGATCTCAAGTCTACCCACTTGGGCAACGTGAGCAGAACGGTTGTACTGTAGCGGCTGTGAGGGGATTGCTAAATCCCATTAGAGAGCCACATGCGCCACCTTGTGGTCAGATTCTGCCATTTGTATCCTCGCTGGACTGCAGTATTGGGGTAAGTCACTCTGTCATATTTACTTCCAGGAGGTTTCCCGTGAGCATCAGCACAGAAATTATCAGGAGGTTGTTTTGAACACGACCTAGAACTTCAAGGTGGTTCTCAAGTACACTCACTACCTATTCCAATGATCATAGTCCTTTCTGCTAGGAAAAAAACAAAAGCAAACAAACAAAAATCAACTCTTTTTAAATGCATACTGCTGCCAGTGGAGTGCTTCAGCAAGCAGGGCTTGGACAATTAGACTGCACAGGTCCGAGGCAGACGGAGGTCCCAGTACTGAGACTGAGACCTCTAAAAAGCTATCTGCAATTGATACCTGCTAGTAAGGGGAAAATCAGCTTTTGCTAATGAAATCTTAGGAAAGGCACCATAGCCATGAGTAGCTAGCCAACAGAAAGTGACCTCAGTGGTATTTTTGGAGACTTTCTGTTTCATTTCGCTTTGTTTGGGCAATTTTTTTGTCTTTTGCTGATTTATTTTGATTTTTATTTTTGTATCTTTTGTGGGGAGTTGTGGGGAGTTTTTGTGGAGTTTTGGGGGTGTGTTGGTTAGTTTGTTTCACTTTGTTTGCTTGTTAAAGAGAAAGTATGTAAAGTTGGGTAAGTAGAGAGTTACAAAGACTCTGGGAGGAATTACCGGATGGGAGAATTCAGCATCAAAATATATCATATGAAAAATGCTTTCTACAAAAAAGAAAAGAAGCTGGGTGGTGGTGGCGCATGACTTTAATCCCAGCACTTGGGAGGCAGAGGCAGGTGGATCTCTGTGAGTCTGAGGCCGTCCTGGTCTACAGAGCAAGTTCCAAAACAGCCAAGGTTATACAGAGAAACCCTGTCTTGAAAAAAATATAAGGAGGTGGAGAAAAGAAAAGAGAAAAAAAAGGAGAGGGGAGGAGAGAGGGAGGAGGGGAGGGGTGATAGGAGAAAAAAGACAAAGGGGGGGAGTGAAGTAGCCAATGCCACTTTCAGGCTAGGGCTGCCCAAGGTTGATGGACACTGAGGTCGTTTGGAAACTTCTAGTTCTTTGGAAAGTTAGTTATATCAAATGATGTTTTGCTGGGATACACAGGAGAAAAGATGTCTTATTAAAACAAACATGTGAGCCTCTCAACCTCCATCTGCACCTAGGAGTGACAGCAGTGGATCCACAGCCCTCTGTGCCCCTTCACTGCAAGTGGAGAGCCTGCCTTTAGGGAGTGCTTTAACCCAGGGACTCGGGTGACACATTCTCTCTCCAGTGACTTTCTAAGGTGTGACCAGCCAGGAGGCACAGGCCTCACAAGTGGCAGGGCAGCCTGGTCAGGATCCATTCTACCTCAGACCACACCTAGGAGGGACAACAGATCCACAGTCCTCTCTGCACCTTTCCTGCAAGTGGAGATCCTGTCTATAGGGTGTGCTCTGACCCCAGGATTCAGGACGGACAACTGATCCACAGCCATCTGCGCCCAGGCTTTACCAGAGGAGAGCTAATCTCCCAGAAGTGCTGACACAGGCTTACAGACCCACAGGAGGAACAAGCTGTAGTCAGAGACACCAAGAACATCTAACACCAGAGATCGACAGATGGCGAAAGGCAAACGCAAGAGTCTTGGGAGGCAGAAGCAGGCAGATTTCTGAGTTCGAGGCCAGCCTGG
>JADRCD010212900.1:0-10194 GCA_019843815.1 Montemys delectorum
CCCCCACCCCCACCATAGAAGAAAAGACACACCCCTCCATGGCATTCCTTCCAGAAATGAAAGAACCCAGGGCTCACCTTTCTCCTGGAAAGGTGAGCTCTTAGAGAAAGGGTCCCCTTAGCCAGGAGCTGTGTATCCTCCGTAGAGAGGGAAACTGTAGCTCAAGGTCAGCCAGAAGTCAGGAGCAAGGCTATGGTTTGGATCCTTTGTCTCCTAACAAGGTCCAAAGCTCTGGGCAGAAAGAAGACAGTGGGGTTTGATGCCAAATGTCAGGATGGAAGGGAAGTCAGGAAACCTGTGTGTTGGCATTGGCTTTGTTCCTCATTGGCCACATTTTCTGGTGCAGCCTTCTCTCCTTTCTAGCTGCTGTGCCTCCTTACCCAAAAAAGTGTATGCTCCTGGGGAACATTTTAAGGCTCCTTCAGGTCAGGTAGCCTAAGGCTTTCAGAAAGCCATTCCTTTTCTTGACCCCCTCAGGTTAAATCGCAACAGGCACCTGTGCCCTCTGTACCCTCCACCATTTCTGGTTCCCCTGGGCACATCTGTCTTGTCTCCTTCAAGCTTTGCAGGGTCAAAGGATTGTCCTATGAGCTGCTCAAGCAAGTGTTGAAACATCTTCACCCACCGCAGGATCTTTTTAGCTAGAGCTGTGTTACGTACGTTTCCCCCCACCCCACTACAAACTGGATTAACTGGATACATATGTCTCCAGACAAATACTATTTATTGAAGTCTATTTACTACAGAGTAAATAGAAGTTCTCTTCTCCTTATATGGACACTAAGTGCCTGTGGATGCATACAGCCAAGATGAATGGTATCCTCAAGCAGCTGGCCTCTCCTTGTGTAGGGGCTGTTCGGGTCCTGACCCACATATGAGGCAGGAATGAATGCCAAACAGAGGGTCTTGCCACATCCATCCAGATCAAAGTATGACCCAAACAAGAGAGAGGCAGAGGGATCTGGGTTGTGTTGCTAATTCAATTTTCAATGCCAGTTAACTTCATTGGCCTAACAAGATAGAGGCATTGCCAAAGTCAATACAGCCTATCTGTGTGCCTCAGGCAAGCTCTGGTGCTTAAGGAGGTTTTTTATCCCAGACAGTGTGTCCCCTGGATGCTAGTTAATGTCCATTTTTAGTCTCTAGTTTCTACATGTAGCTATGAATCTCATATGGAAGCTCCCAGGATTGAATTTTGAGTGTTCAAGCCAAACTTTTAGTAAGGTGTTCTCTTCTAGACGCCCTTCACGCACAAAAGTACAAGTAAACGTTTATGGTTTTTTGAATGTATAATACAAAATGATTTAAAAAAAAAAAAAAAAAGCAAGTATTTTCAGATAGGATGCTATTAAAATCATTCACTTCCTAGGCAGATTTAATTGTTTTTAACCATTAAAAAAAAAATCCCTACCGTTTCCTTATCAAAAAAATTTTTAACAATATTTATTTTAGTTTTACGTGTGTGTGTGTGTGTGTGTGTGTGTGTGTGTGTGTGTGTGTGTGTGTGTGTCACACATGTGAGAGTTCCCAGGGAGGTCAGAGGCATTGCATGCTCTGGAGTGAGAGTTACAGGCAGTTGGGAGCCACCTGACATGAGTGCTGGGAGCTCACCAGCGGTGCTTCTGGACCACTGCACCATCTCCTCAGCCATACTCCAGTGTGTATGTGTTGGTGTATGTGTGGGACAAGAAGAAAAAAGATAGAAGACCAGAGAGCCACTGCAGGACGCTTTTAGGCTTCTCAGCAGCGGTGGGATGGCCAATCAAGCCCTGAGCCCCGACTGCTTCGTAGCAGCTCTTTCTATTGTTACACAAAATGCAACTTTTAACAAGTCAATCTCCGCATACCAAAACTACCAATTATCTAAGCAAATCTCAGCCTCGGGAGACTTCCTGGTTTGCCCAGTCTGTCTCCCAATTAAGTTACGTAAAGGCTCTGAGAATCCTTTAAAAGAAAAACCACCCCACCCCCACCCCCACCCCTCACTTCCCACTCCCGGTAAAATCTTAGATAACAATCACTAATAAAAGGCTAGTTCAAAGCTTAGGTGCCATCACTTCAGATCCTTGCCAGATACAACAGTTGTGCTAATGTTCTGCTATAGGTGTTTCCAGTGAAGATCTAGCTAACCTGCTAAGATCTGTAATCAGACCAACTCCACCTCTAGGAGAGGAAGGGAAATGACCTTTATGGCTGGACAAGGTTTCCTTTCATGGTCCCTGTGTAAACTGAGTAAACACTCAGTGTAAACACACTTCACTATTTCACTATGAGCTGAATCACTGGGCCAAGAAGCCATAGAGATGGAATTCTGATCTCAGGCAGCCTGACACATGGAGAAGTCAAGACCATGACTGTGGTCACTGAGGACGTAACGACAGCCAAGCGGACTATTTAAAACAATATTCGTTTTAAAGAGGATGAAAAGTAAGAGTATAACAAATTCCAGATTTGGTGAGGCATGACGTAGGTTACCATCTCGGGCAGGCGACCTGTAGGGCAGTCAGCTTCACCGGGGAGTGGTAGGTACTAATTACATAGTTACTATTTTTCTTTGGCCTTCCTGCCTTAAGTAACTGACAGAATACATTTGTATCCATACATCTGAGCTATTTAAGTCATAGGGAAGCTACTATGTTAACTGGGAAGATTGCAAAGCACTGAGGTCCAGACCCATCTCTCTCCCTGTGCTGGCTCAAGGGCAGCTTTTAATAAGTCAGACGGTGCTCGAGGTGTCTCTTTGTGCTCAGAACAGATCATGTTCCTTCCTGCTGAAAGCCTAGTGTACACCTGGAGTCTGTACTTTGCCTTCAACATATTCATATAAAAGTTAAACTTTAAATCTATAAAAAGGCCAATGTTCACCAACAATAAATCTCGCCTACTTTTCCATTTCCCTTTCGAAGTGTGATTGTTCATTTCGATCATTTTTGTAAAGAAAGGTTATTTGGGGCTTCAATTTTTGCTAAAGATATCCCATAATTGACTTGATAAAGTTAAGCCTTCTTTCCAACATAGGTTTGCTGAGTGTTCCCAAAGGAAGACCGTTGTTCGTAAGATATGTTTGAGTTCTGTAAGATAAGAGATGTCTACAACCTATACTTGCATTGTCAGCATTGTTAAAGTGAGCTCTTCCCTAGGCAGCTTTTTAAAAATTTAATTTTATTCTATGTGCACTAGTGTTTTGCCTCCATGTATATCTGTGTGAGGGTATTGGAATACCTGGAACTGGAGTTACAGACAGTTCTGAACTGCCACGTGGGTGCTGGGAATTGAACCCAGGTCCTCTGGAAGAGCACCCAGTGAGCTAAGCTAGGCAGCTTTCCAAAAGGGAAGTGTGACTGACAAATCCACTGAAATTTTCTTTATCAAAACATTTGCTCTCATGTATAAATATGATTATCCTATTTTATGCCTTTAAAACATTTGAGTATTTTATCAAATGTTACACTTTTTTAAATATACATCATAATCCCAGTGTGGAGAAAGCTCAGATGGGAGAGAAGCAGAGCAGAGAGAGCTATGAAGTGAATTCTGGAATACTAATATCCTGTCTCTATAGATTATATATCTATATACAGATATATACATATATATATACTCATATATATACATAATATATATAATATATAATCTATTGATGTTTTATACAGAGCCTCATATAGTCCAAACTGGCCTAGAACTCTCTACATAGTCAAGGGTAAATTTGGACTTTTGATCCCCCATTTCCACCTCCCAATTGCTGGAATCGTGGGGGTGGACGACATGCCCCTTTTTGTTAGGTGCGAAGGATGGAATCCAAGGCTCTGTGCACGATAGGTGAGTGCTCTACCAACTGAGCTACCTCCTCTGATTCCGAGGTCTTTTGCTTCCTTGAATGTTCTTATTTTTGGAGCCTTTACTAGTTTTTAAAGGTATTCAAATCCCTGGAACCAGAAGGAAATCAGGACCTAAGACCAGTCAGTTGGAAACTGTCAGCCAGAAGAACAAGCACATCCTACTTTGATCAGGAAAATTAAGATATTTTTCCAAGAATTTCTATTTGTAAAATATTTTCCAAAGCGAAGTCCAGTGGCAGGAATATTTTTGGCAACAAAGCAGCAGGGGGCTGAGAACCTGGTCTGTACCAGCTTTGCTAACTCCAGTGACCAGGGCTGGAAAATCTGGCTTAGAAAATGATGTACTCAACCTCCCAGGGCTCAGCCCATGTAAGAATCGACACGTGTGGGCTAAGCAGAAGCACGTTAACCACTAGAGCCTGCTCCTCAGTACCCAGGGCATGTAACGCTGCAACCCTGGATGGTACATAAAGAAGCTGAGAACACCCTGGGAGGAAGAGATGCTGAGGCTCAACATAAGCTGCTATCTCCACCTAGTAAATCCGAGAGACACATGCACCTGGCCGAATTAATGTATCCTAAGGTCCCACAGGGACTGGTTCAGAACCTTTTTGAATGAGACGCCAGGAGCATTTGGGGCACAGGGCTTGGCTGGCTGTTTTAAGCCTGGCAATGGGAGGGCTTACAGAAAAATTACACACATTATAGAAAACAATACAGGGAGAATCTCAAAATAACCCTGGCAAGAAAAACTCAGGTGCTTTTAAAATGAGTTTCTATTCCATGGTTACATTTATATAAAGCTCTAGCAAGAGCAAGCTAATCTATACTGACAGAAAGCAGATGCTGCTTGCATGAGAGACAAAGAGAGGACGATTATAAAGAATACATAAATATATTTACTCTCTTGACTATAGTGATGGGCCATAGGTGTTTACGTACATAAACCTTAACTAACTATTTAGTTTGAACATGGAAAACATCCCGTGAGTCAGCTATATATCCAGGAAAAAGAGACTGAGATTATATTTGACTTACAGAAATTCTGATTCTGGAGGTCGAGGTGAAACTTGGGCATCATGACGATCTTTAATCTTAATCCTTTACTCAAATGATTAAGGATGTATAGTCAGGCTGAAAGTATGGGACCTTCTGGGCCACAGTGAGGTGTGTCGGTGAGACTGAAGGGCACTTACCTCATCATCACACCGAGGCAAGCCAGACACCTCATCAGCCAAGTATAGCTCCTTTGGAGAACATGGGCCCCATACAGCCATAGTTCTCCTGCGGAACCAATTGCTGCTCTGTGGCTGGTGGGTCTTTTACATTCTGAGAAAATCTATCACACCTGGACATAGTCTAGTTATTTGGTTGGTTGGTTTGTTTTCACGCTGCCAGGTAACAAACTATTATAGTTTCCAGCTGCCAAGCCAATGAAGGTGGCTGCCATGACCAGCTTTGCAGGTTTAGGTTCCCAGGTGCCCACCGAGGCATCCCACCCCGTGTTCTCCTCAATCAATAGGCTTTCATGACAAGTCAAGCAAAACCCAACAGAGATTCATGTTAAATTCCCCCCAAGGTACAAACACACACAAAAAATGCAACTACCAAGGTCAACTCTATTTATTACTAGCAAGAAGATCTGTTTACATTGGTAGTTGGACATACCTTTAATCCCAGAACTCAAGAGGCAGGGGCAGATGAATCTCTGTGATCTTACAGGCCAGTCTGATCTTCACACTGACTTTCAGGATAGCTAGGTCTACACAGTGAGATCCTGTCTCAAAAAAGAAAGAAAGGAAGGAAGGAAGGAAGGGAGAAAGAAGGAAGGGAGGAAGGAAGGAAGAAAGAAAGAAATTTTTCACATATTTCTATTTTGTATATTTGTAATTAAAAAGTTAGGCCTATAGACCTTTTGGGTTAATAGCTATATAGTTTCAGTTTAAAATACTTTTGAGAAATTTATGTGAAATTTTGAGTTCTTGCTGAGTTTATCAGAATGTGGCAAAATAATTTTAGGAACCAATATTTACATATTTGTAGATCTAAATTTATATAAATATTGAAGTACTTTAGACAGTTTTGTTTCTTGGTAAAAGTAGTTTGTCCACCCCGTTCTTGGGTTTATAGATACAGATGAAGGAGAGCAGTAACCATAGCTTGAACTATTTTAAATTATTCCTCTTTATTTATGGGTCTTTACCACGTAACTACTGGGCTCTGCTAGACTAAAACTGGACCTAGACATGTAAGCAAAATGGAGCTAACAACGCTTTTACGATTTTTACTTTACTAATGTCTTTTTTTTTTTTTTTTTTTTTTTTTTTTTTTTGTAGGGTCGACGTTTGGTTTGGTTTCAGTTTTGGTTCTTGGGACATGTCCTTGCTGTGTAGTTCAGGCTGGCCTCAGACTTGGAAGTCTGCCTCACTCAGTTTTTGAGTCCTGAGATTATAGGTGTGTGCCAGCATGCAAGGCCAAACTGTTAATTTTCTTCGTGTGTATGTGTACACGATGTGTTTGTGTATACATGTTCACATGGGAGAGTGCACATGTGTGTGGAGAACTGAAGTTGACATCAAGAACCTTCCTCACTCCCCACCTTATTTTTTGAAGTAGATCTCTCAGTTGAACCCAGGGCTTGCTGATATGGGCAGTCTAACTAGCTAACTTGCTGTGGGCATCTCCAGTCTCTAGAATTACAAGTGGCTGCTGTGTCTACCCAGCATTTCTGATAGTACTAGGGGTCTGAACTCTGCTCCTCACATTTGCATGACACATGCTACCCACTGAGCCATCTTTCCAAGCCTAGACTATTAATTTTTAATCTAAAGGTAAACTTCTGGATAGATTTTTTTCCTATATTCAAGATATAATCTTCAATTATATCCAGAAACTTCTTTTTACATATGGAACTGCCATTGAGTGTGTCCAATGTTGTGTTGAGGAAAGATGAAATTCTATGTGGAAAAAGCAGAAGGATGGGGATTGTGGATGGCCGAGGGAGTGCTTAAGGGTTAGGAATAGATAAAGCAAGGACAGGCTATGATGACTGGGTGTAGGGGAGAGCCACAGAGAGTTTGGCTCAACAGAGGTTAGGGATGAATACTGTGAAGATGAGACAGGAATCTTTCTTTCTGCTTCTCAGAGTCCAAGGACAGAAGCCAAGAGGGAGCTCAGCCTGTTGGAGGAACAGAAAGATCTTTAGTGCGACTGTAGTCCACTTGGACAGTGAAAGGAAGGCCTACTCTCTCTGGATGGCCGAGTTTCTGGGAAATGGTAAAGTAGATCTAGTGTGGTGTGATGGAGGACCTGAAGACCCTCTGCAAAGTGTTCCCTTTTCAACATGTCCTTTGGCTCAGTTATTTTGTGGGAGGAATAATATGTCTTCAGAGAACAGACATTTAAATTTCCTAGGATTTAACTACTCAAATAAGCAAGGCTTTAGTTCGGTGTGCCTGAAACCTAAACAGACACTCTGGCAACTGGACAGCTCATCTTTGGCAAAACCCTGAGGTCACCAGCCTCTGAAACAGTGTGATTTGTTCGTGGCATAGGACCACAGAGGATCTACAACCGAAAGGATCACATCTCTCAGCGTTGCCATGGGGACTGCTGGCTGGGTTAACTGGATGCTCTGTGGAGAATGATTCTTCTTTTAAAGAGAAAATAGCTTCTATATTCCGAAGACTAAATGGTGGAGCAGGTAAGTAGAAAGTCTAGGAGGGCAAAAAGTGGAGAGCCGTTGGAAGTCTCTAGGAGCAGCCTCTGGTTTAGGAAACTGGAGTCGTTTAACCCACTCACAAGGGGGAGAGCTCCACCAGAGGACGTGGGCTTTTCTCAGTTAATATCTGTATACACCCAAGAGTAGACATGAGATTTGTAAGGCTCACTTGTAATCCCACCAGCTACAGCCTTCAAATAACTGAGCCACCTCACATGTCTCATGGGTCAGGAATAAGCCAGAGGAAGGGAGACCCAAGAAGCATTCCTTTCGAAGGTGTTAGGAGCACTCTTAAAGAAAGCCATTTGTAAGCAGTGTATGAACGCATATGAAAACCTTCTCATGCTAGGTTGTAAGAACATCTAGGCCTCCCATCCCTGGGCCTGCCTGCCGGCTGTCTTGCCATTAGGACTTCAGATCTTATCACCAAATCTCCATAAAACAATGTCGGCGTGCATTCCATCGATAGTTAAGATTTGATTGCCTTTGATGTTCGCAGAGGTAGCTCATCACCCACGTGACACTGAATGGAGCTAGATGATTGGGAGATGGCAGCTCAGCCCCGATCTCTGCCCAAGGCCGGCAGCAAGGGTTTTAGGAGTTCTATGAACTATCATGTCCATCCAAACTTCCATCTGTCCCTGGTTTGCGATGACACGTTTGGGCAATGACTTCCCGAGTCTGTGCCATCTGTGAAATGTGGATAACAGATCCACATCCACTGTCTAT
Organism: Montemys delectorum; assembly: GCA_019843815.1. NCBI lineage: Eukaryota > Metazoa > Chordata > Mammalia > Rodentia > Muridae > Montemys > Montemys delectorum. Next base: position 8,290 of record JADRCD010212900.1, read on the forward strand.
CCTTTGTCCACATCTGTCTCACCCTCCCTCCAACTCTCCCTTCCCCTTCCCCTTCCCCTTCCCCTTCCCCTTCCCCTTCCCGTTCTCCCTAAATCAGAGAGACAGTGTGTCTGTAAAGTGCTTTGAGCTCCTTGGAGATAGAAGCTCTATAAATATAAGCTGTTATCACTGTCACCATGGAAACACACTGTGCTGCATTCCTACGTGTGCTCAGCATAATTCTGACCTTCTTGCCTGCCGGCTATTGAGCATCAGTGGGCTTCTATAGAGTTGTGTGACCAGGTAGAGGTGGACACCCCAGATTGAACTTGCTTACTGGTCAATTCTTCTTCATGCCACTTCTTAAAAAAGGTATTATCTATCTGTTTGCTAAGTAGTAATCTAAGGCTGGTGGAAGGATGCAATTTATGACTGGCTTAATTTGCAGTGTACCTACCCTAGGACCTGAGATAGAACCCAGGTTTGCCAGGGAGCAATTCTAATGAGCTTCAGGCATCATAATCTACACATTTCCTAAAGCTGTCCCAATCCTGACTCCTTGACTTCAGAACTGAGGTTAGAATACCTTGACAGTGAAGAGAATTACAAGTCCGCATCTTTATGCCCAGGATTGGCCTCTGGAAAAAAGAACTATGCCACTGCCACCGATGTCTTACTGGGCCTAGCACAGTGCCTGCCATGTAGCCAATGCTTTGCAGAGGTTTGCCAACAAAGTGAATATTTGAATGAGTAAGTGGTTGTTCTTTCCCATTACATAGCTGAAAGTGGAGCTAAGACAAATGCATCCAGTGTTAAGTGGGACTAAAGAGCCTGGAGTACATCATCTCTTCTTGAGGTTTGTTGGACTCCCCACCCTGCTGCTGACAAATATAGGAACAGTCCCCCCCCCATACACACACACACACACACACACACACACACACACACACACACACTTCTAGTATCATGAGCTGTTGAGCTGTCCTGGGAAAGCCAAAATCCTTATACAGAACGATTTGGAATAACAGTTTCACCTTGGCCCCAGCTCTAAGGCTGGCTTTCCAAAGGTGTAACCTGTGGAGTTACGCATCCCCAGCACAGAGCACCTCCAGGCTCTGTTTAGTGCTAGGTTATCAGCCTCTTGGTCTTTAAAGTTATATGACAAGTACCTCGCACTTCCATTTCCCACCATGTAGTAGGGTTTGCTTGGCTGTCTGTGGTCCTTGAGCGGTTTTTCTTCTTTCACATCTTGGAATCCCTCTTCGTGAACAAAGGGAATCACACCATCTTATTCTGGTGGGATGGAGATATCTCCCAGGCCGGTAGACTAAGCTCTAGTGAGTGAGTGCATTATTCAACACAGGTAGCTTTCTTCACACAAAGTGGCACGCTAATACAATGGAGCGAGTGTGCGTTTACTCTTTCCTGAGCTGTCCATCCTGTGTATACTTGCTCTACTAAAGCTGTTTCCTCCAGACACGGCGTGACCATAGGCCTTCATGAAGAAGACCTGTGGCGTGACCTGTGGAGTATCTGGCCACAGCCACATCAGCAAGGTAAGCAGAACAATAGTGCAGGAGGCTAAGCGTGCGGTGATGGAAACGCAGCTGTTGACCCTCCTGTGGAGAAGGGGGAGGCACGCACACAGACACTGCTCAGACACCACCTACATTCTACGCATTGCTTGCCCTTGGCCCTCAGTCGCCTGTGATCTTGGGGAACTGGGGGAGTTGCTACAGAAGAGGTTGAAGGTTGGTTATGCGGAATTGTTGCCATGGCAATGGGCTTTGGTGAACCAAGGCCATACTAGTTGGTGTAAGGCTTTGTTTTGTTTTGTTTTTTTGGTGATGCCACTGCCTTTGAGTTAGCCACACTCATGTAAGCAATGCCAAGAAACTTACTGGTCTACCAAGCTGAACTTGGGTG
>JADRCD010212900.1:10594-25129 GCA_019843815.1 Montemys delectorum
GAAAGGTAGGGGAGGGACTATCGTCAGATGGACGGCTGTTATATATGAGGTACTACTAGGTGCTTTCTATCTTCAAATTAAGTGGAAAGCAATTAGCACAGAAAAACAAAGCCTAAGTAATTGCCCAGGCCACTAATAACTAAGAGGTGGGCGTCAGAATCTGTTTGTCTTGTTTTTTAAAGTTTGGGCTCAAAAGTTAATTTCAATATATCTCGGTAAAGAAGCTTACGGTAGAGCCACTCATCCTTGTACCGCAGCATAAAAGAAAAGTTCGTGTGCCTTGTTTTAATTATATTTGTTTTTTTATTATTATTTTAAAATTTTTTGGTTTTTTTTTTTTGAGACAGGATTTCTCTGTGTAGCCCTGTCTGTCCTAGAACTCGCTCTGTAGAAGAGGCTGGCCTCGAACTCAGAGAGAGATCTACCTGCCTTGGCCTCCTGAGTGATGGGATTAAAGGTATGGGACACCATTGTCTGGCTTTCAGTCATGTTCTTTATTTCTGGACAGAGACTTGAGGAGGAATGGGGACTACCAAGAACAAAGTCAATCTTTTAATCAAGATAGGACTTTGTTCTGTGAAACCTTACAGTGTGACAGCAGGAGAACGCATTGTCTTCTCACAACTTCCCTTCAATACTAGATGGAAAAGAAACAGAGAGATTGCTTGCGGTCTGTGTTTGAAGGGCTTAGCAAGGTGGAATGCAGATGGGCTGATGACTCTGTCTGCCCTGCAGGGGAGGCCACTACCACAGGAGGACCTGAGAGCGGAGCGGCAGAGCGGCAGAGCGGCAGAGCGGCAGAGCGGCAGAGCTTGGAAGGACAGAGGACCTCACCTCTAGGCTGTTATGAAAGGAGATGATTGCTCTTTCCTTAGAGCCACTGTGTCTTCGGGTCGCTGGGAACCTCAACTTAGTCTTAACCATACAAGAATGATGGGCCCATTCATGGAGGAAGCTGCCATTGAGCCAGGGCCCAGTCAGTCCACTCTGCCGTCTGAGGCACCCTGAGGCATCATAGGCTTAGACGCACTTCTAGGAACACCTGTGGGTCCTGTGGTGGGGGAGGTAGCTGCAGAAGCTTTTCAGCTAATGCAGAGGTCCTGAGCTCTGTCCTAGCCTAAAATGTCCAGTACGCTACACATTAGAAGTGCAAGATGTCACATTCCAATTAGAGCATAGAAGAGTTCTGCTTGCACCTGGGCTTCTTAAATGTAGAATACCTTTAACTGAAGGACTTGTTATGATGGATGGCTACCCTTCTGACGCCCAAGAATTCATTCGAATAAATTTCTAGGTGCTTCTGTTGCTGCTGCTGGTGGTGATATGGGGACCAGAGTCTGAGATCCTTTGGCACATGCCCTGTACTGTCTGTGCCTCCTGGAAGTCTATAGAGCACGTGATAGGCAGTAGAACATTAACCGAAGTCTGAATGCCAGATGCTAATGAATACTCCATGTTAAGAGTATTTTGGTATATTCAAAATACTGGGATGCATCTCCACGATGTAGCATGGCGAGCAAACAAATACATAATTTATTTAACAAATCTCCTCAGTGCTGATTTGAAGTCAGGCACTGAGAACCAGGAGGGACAAAATGGACAGAAACGCTGGACTTTAAGGATCTTAAAGGTGAGTGGGGATATCCTTTACTAAACTTCGGCTAAGTCCTTTTACACCAAGGAGCTCAGGTTCTCACAAGAACAATATAGTATAACTGTCCTGTCTGTCTCCAAGATGAGATGAGGGAGACCCAAGTAGTTCAGTGATTTTCATAGCACTCCATGCCAGTGTCCCCAAAGCCCATGTGCTTTGTCCAGCCTCAAAGCGAATATTTAAGGTTAAGTCTAGAAAAGGGACTTTTCATTGACGTCTCCTGCACCCTGTCGATTCAGGATTTCTTTTCTGCAGCTTTAACTGCAGAGATCTCTTAAGGGGCCTTTCATTTGAAGATCCCAAGAGCTGAGATGGGTGGAGCCTGAACTGCAAGAAGACAAAGGTTAGCGCTTGCCCACACCCACTGAACACCTGGCCAGGCAATTTGCTAGTCAGAGCTTTGATGTTTAGAGGGTTCCTTTGATCAGCAACTTGGCGTGTACTCAGCGGGCCCCTGGCTAAGAGTGATAATCCCCTCTTCCCTTTTGATAAATGTTGCCTAGAGAGTTCCTGAGTTCCAGGCACTGGGCTTGACACTGGGACATTCCCAGGTGAGTGGGACTGTCCTTGCTCCCAGGGAGTTCAGGACTTAGGCTCTGCTTCTGCTTCTTCTTGGTCGTCCCCTGGGTCCCTCATTTGAACCTCTTTCGGGGTATAGTGGGGTGATATTTTCATGTATAGGTTACAGGCCATCGTCCAGGAAGCTGAGACAGGAACCTGGAGCAGGAACTGAAGCAGAGATTATGGAAGAACATTGCTGAGCGGCTTGTTCCCATAGCTAACTAGCAAGGGGTTATTCCCCTATTCTGTATGTTTCATGGTTTACATTTTTATCTGTAGTCAAGATCGCAGCCAACATCTCAATGTATGGTAGTGTTCTGTTTGATTTTAGTAGAATTATTAAATAATAAGATTGGGATATATAGTGAGCTAATAATACAGTGATTGATTTTTAAAAGAGAGATACCAGCGATGGGGGCGGGGAGATGGATTACCCTCGAGGGAACAGTTGCTGCCCAAGGAGGAGGAGCTGAGCCGGACTGTCAGCTCTCACATCTAAGCCAGGCATGCACCTATCATCTCAACACCTTGGAGGGCAAAGACTAGAGGCTTGCTAATGATCAGCCTATTCTAGGTTCAGGGAGAGACCTGTCTCAAGTGAGCAAGATGCTCACCTCATGTGTGCACGGGAACATTCACCTGACCACAAAACACACACATTTTGTGCAGAAAACACACCCACACACAATAAATAAATAAATAAATAAAAGGATTAGAATATGAAAGGAAATGACAGTGATTATCCAAGATCTTGAGTTATTTTTTTTAAAACATTTGTTCCGTATTTAACATTTAAATATGTATGGTTGAACATATGGGAGTCAGAGAGGAACTTGTGGGTGTTAGTTTCCTCCCTCAGCCATGCGAGTCCCAGGGATTGAACTCAGGTCTTCAGGCTTGGCAGCAAATGCCTTTACACACTAAGCCACCATGCAGACCCCTTAATTTTGCTTTTTTTGCATTTACTTTATTTATTTATATTTATTTGTGTGCCTGTCTGTCTGTCCATCTATCGAGTCTATGTCAAGGGCTACATGTGGACCTGTGGAGGCAATTGGCTAGAGTCCTTCCATCTTGTGGGCTCAGTTGCCAGTCCGTTGAGACGATTTTTTTTCGTTTTTGTTCTTGTTTGTTTGTCTGTTTTAAAGGAGCTGGGTCCCAGGGCACTGAGAGAAGGTGGGTGGGGACTAGGGGAGGGCTCTCCAGAAGGTAGAGAACCTTGGATCTTTAAAAGATAAGAAATCGCCTCCCAGGCTTCAGGGAGAGCCAAGGCCTCTAGGAAGAGGAAGCCGGCTTTGGAATTGAAGGGGAAAATGGGCGGGGCAGGGGTGGGGGTAGGCAGTAAAAACCACACAAATGCTCTGTGTGACTTGCTGTGAACTTCTGTGCCCTGTGTGTGTGTGTGTGTGTGTGTGTGTGTGTGTGTGTGTGTATGTGTGTGTGTGTGAAGCAGCACATGAGACCAGATATATGGCCAACTTCTTGCTTTCGCTTTTTGAGAAAACAAAGATTAACATTTCCCAGTGGACTCGTCGAAATGCTTTTCTAAGGTAAACTTACGTAGACCTTAGTAAAGTCTGGAGCCCTGAAATCAGACTCAGGGCTCCAGAGAGGACTCTGTTCCTGATTCAGAAGGCCCCAAGTTAAGAACCCTGAGTCACCAGCGTAGGGGAGATAATAAGCTACCGAGAACAACCAAGTCCACTTTTTTTATTTTTTATTTTATTTTGTTTTTTTTTTTTTAATTTCAATATAGGGTTTCCTTGTGTAGCCCTGGACAGCCTGGAACTCACTCTGTTGACCAGGCTGGCCTTGAACTCAGAGATCCAACTGCCTCTGTCTCCCAAGTGCTAGGATTAAAGGCTTGGCTCCAAGTCCACTTCTTTAAACCCCTCTCTGTACAGCAGTGTTAAGTGACTCTGCAGGGAATGCAATTTACCCTCATACTGCCTGACTCCCCAGCCTCATATTTAACAGCCGCCTTTAGACTTTCCCTGCTGTTTTCACATCTCAGAGTGCAAAGCTATCCACCACCACTCCTTCCGTTTAAGCCCAGGTAGCTCTTGAATGCAACAGCCTTAATCCTGGCTCAATCCTACGGTGTTAAGTAGTCTCCTAGCTGTATGTCTCCCCACCTTCTCTCGTACACTACAGTGGGGCTCCTCCGATTTAGCAGTTAACGGGGTGTCCTATACTGGGCGTTGGTTCAGGAGTCCTTGCATAGCATGTATGAGATCCTGGATGTTCAGTCCCCAGCACTACCACAAAATTAATTTAAATAAACAATCAAATGCAGTTACCTAAAAAGCTTGTTCACATGCTGATCTCTAAACTGCAAACATCTATTTGTAAAAGTGGGATAAAGGTCAGGGAGCTGCACGTTAAGGAGGTCAGACAGGCCAATGGAGGCAGACTGCTCGTTATTTACACAGGGAACCCTTGCAGCTATGTGAGGGTTGGGGACATTCAAGGGAAGCAGCTTCATTCAGTAGGCCCAGTTAACTGCAGGCACACTATGTGTTCCCACACGGTACCGGAATGAATGGGGTGAAACTCGCTCTTATGAATTTAGAGTTTTAGCAAATATTCATACAAGGCAGTGCAGAAAGACAAACGGTGACAAGTTCACAAAGAATTGCACAGTGCCCCGGGAAAACCTCTGACTCAGACATTCTCCCCACCTCCACCCCCACCCCCACCCCCAGAAGCCAAGGTGTCTGTGCCCAAGCCTCTGTAGGTGTTATGCAGCCTAGAGAAAATTTGACTATTCCAAATATGGAGGACCACGGGAAGTTTAGAACACCAGAGAAGCTGACAGAAACGACTAGTGTCTTCAGTCATCCATGTCCATCGTTGGTCAGTTCTCATGCCGGCTTCCAGAGTTCTCGCCAATGCCCCTACCCTTTTAGAAGGCTAGTGAAATTGAAGAAACATCGATTTGCTGAAAGCAGCTATTAATTCACAGCTAAATGCATGTGGCTTAAGACCCTTTGTCAGTTACGCAGTTGACACTTCCGCTGGCATTCCCGGTCGGAGTAGATCACACATCCTTCGTCATTGCATCCGGTGCTAAGAATGGGCAACAGCTGTCTAAATCCCAGAAGCCCCCAAGGATGCTGGCAGAGACTGGGATTCATGCTGCGAAGGGAAGGGGGGTGGGGTAGGACATCCACAGGGCTGGGCGTGCCAACTGGCCAAGTCAGTGATGGTGCCCAGTGCCATATGCATCTTGCTTTCTGGTGTCTCTTCAGGATCCTGCCTGGCTGCTTCAAGGGCCACCTTGCCTGACCCCAGCAGCCTGGACTCCTCTAATAGAATGTATGAGATTATCTTACAACAAAAAGAAAGAGTTTTGGTTTTTTTGTTTTTTGTTTTTGTTTGTTTTGTTTTGTTTTGTTTTGTTTTTGGTGGAAGAATAAAGTGTTAGACAATGCTTGTCTTCCTGGGGCTTGTATTTTTAAAAAGTCTTGGTAGCACTCTAGAATTAAGGAGTCTATCAGGGAGTATCAAGTTTTCTTGTCTCCTTCTGGCCAGGCAGTGATGGAACTCCGCATTCTTAGCTGAAAATGGTGCCCAGAATGAGGACCATACCTCTTAGCTTCTCGGTTTCCTAAGTGTTGCCCCGTGGCCAAGCTTTGACCAGAGAGAGGAAAACAGAAGCACCACAGGGCAGTTTCTAGGACTGTTTCTGTAAAGGGTGGTTGATGTCCATTTTCTTCTTTTTTTTTGTCCTTCCATCCATCCAGAATATAATGACTGGTGGCCTAGACACCATCTTGGGCTACTAAAGCAAGAGCCATGGAGGAGGGATGGTAGAACAGGAAGGTGGGACAATGCCTGAGAATTTAGTAGATAAAACCATTGGCTTGGGCCATCAATTTCTGAACTTGTGGAAGGAAAATAAAATCTGACATCACTAAGGGCTCTGCTGACTTGGACTTCTGTTATTCATTTAAACACACGCTAACCTATAAAACCACAAGGTCCTCCCTCCCTCCGTCTCTCCCCATCCATACATCCTTCCTTTCTTCCTTCCCTCCCTCCCTCCCTCCCTTCTTTCCTCTCCTAACAATATTTCTGTCTTTATACACAGCAGTTTGTTTCTCTAGGCCAACCCAAGATGAATCCCAGGATGGAATCCCTGAGGCCTCTGAGAACAGCAGAACCTCAACTCTCTGGTCATGCACCTCATCTGGCCTTCTTCCATTCCTGACCTGAAAATTAGCTGCCTTCTTACAAATCTAGTGATGGTGGTGATCCATATGTGTGTGTGTGTGTGTGTGTCTGATTACTGATTACTGATTGATGGAGGTGGGCAGCAGGACCTAGGAGGTCTGGGGTAGTGTCACACTGGACAAGAAATGTTATGTTATGTTTTCCAAATACATGCCTGTAAAAGGCACTTGCTTCTCTATGAGGTTGCTAGGAGTGGTACGAACATAGCAGCATAGGTATGAAACACTGTTACCATTTATTAATGAGGAAAAAAAGTGGTAAGTAGCTGGTTTAGCAAGATACAACGACTGCAACAGTCTCTCTGCTTAAAAGGACTTGCTACTTGATTTAGTTGTCATCTACTTGATGCAAATTATTTTGCATTTTCCTGTCTCCAAGTTCTTCCTTTTAAAATCAAGTAAAAGCAAAATTATCTTGTTTTCATCACCTCTCCAAAAACTAGGGACATCAAGCCGGGCAGTCGTGGCGCATGCCTTTAATCCCAGCACTTGAGAGGCAGAGGCAGGCAGGATTTCTGAGTTGAAGGCCAGCCTGGTCTACAGAGTGAGTTCCAGGACAGCCAGGAACATACTGGGAAACCATGTCTGGAAAAAACAAAACAAAACAAAACAAAACAAAACAAAACAAACCTAGACACATCAAAATTGAATATTTCTATAGTGAGCTAGAGAGGTACAGTTTCTTAAAAAGAAAAAAAGGAGGCACATTAGAGGTGGTATATGTATATGGGAGGCCCTCTGTTCTGTGTCTGCTTACCTGTGTGGCCCAGCAGTCATTCAATCCTGCAGGATTCTCAGTGCCTTGGCTATATTGGAGGGAGGAACCCAGGCCTCATGTAGAGGCTTAGGTTTCCCAACAACCTATCACCTGCTAGGAAAATGTACCCTGAGTCAACCTGACTCCTCCTGCCCAGAGTCCAGACTGAAAGTGAAGCCTTGCCAGCTAACAGTGGGAACTGCAGCTGCAGGATCATGAGAAAGGCAGGGCCATAAACATTATAGGCATCAGATGAGGACCCAAGAAGTCAGGGATACAGTTAGAGGGGAACAGCAGCATTTGGGTGGGACACGGCCAGTCCTATCATGGGTGAATTCTAGAATTTATAATAGGTGATGGCTTCTCTGGACATTCCATTCCTTGGAACCAGAGTAGCTCTTAAGAAAGGCAGCAATAGGGAAGGATTTGTGCAGAAGAAAACATAGCAGAGGAAGTTAGATGCCATCTCACAAGGACTGAAGAAATGCCGGCTTTCTTTTACAAAAATTAAAATTAAGTGGGCATGGTGGAGCACAACTTACATGCCTGTGCCCTGCAGAACCAGAGGCAGGTGGCTGTACGTTCAAGGCCAGCCTGGTCTATAAAATGAGCTCCTGGCCAGTCAGAGCTACATACGATGACCTTATCTCAAAACAAAACAAAACAAAAACAAAAACAAAAACAGAAAACAAAACAAACAAACAAAAAACCCAAGGGGCTGGAGAGGTGGCTCAAACATGAACAATATTTGATGCTTTTGCAAAGGATCTCAGTTTGGATCTCAGCATCTATGTGGAGGCTCACAGACACCTGAAACTCCAGTTTCAGAGGATGCAACACCCACTTCTAGTCTCCCTGGGCACGAGGCATACATCTAGTGCATATATATGATTGCAAACACTCAAACATATGCATAGACTAACTAAAGATTTTTAAAATGTAAGCCAAGCCAGGTAGGGGTGGTGGTGGTGCACAGTTTTTATCCCATCATCCTGGAGGTAGAGACAGGCAGATTTCTGAGTTTGGGGCCAGCCTGGTCTACAGAGCCCGTTCCAAAATAGCCAGGGCTACACAGAGAAATCCAAAAATCTCAAAAAAGGCAACAAACTAACAAACAAACAAATAAAAAACCAGAAACCAAACCAAACCAAACCAAACAAACCACAAAAAGGAGTTACAAAAAAAGAAAGAAAGGAAGGAAGAAAGAAAGGAAGAAGGAAAGAGAGAAAAGAAAGGAAAGGAAAGGAAAGGAAAAGAAAAGGAAAGAAAAGAAGAGAGCCAAACCCAAATAATGTAAAATGTGGGCTTGGGAGGGTATTTTCGATATGTGCAAAGCTGCACAAGGCTTGCTGTTCTCTTCTTGTTCTTGAGAAGAAGAGACTAAGATGGAGCAGAAGCCACAGGAGTTAGGATTCAGCTCAGAATTTCCCAAGCATGGGATGTTTTGCTTAGGGAGCCTGTACATAGGGAGTTGAGAGTCCCCGGAGGATAGCTGACCTGTTCCAGTAGATGGGGGTTTGAACCATGGGACCTCTATCCATGTGCACCACCATTATCTTCTGGCCTTTGTCTAAATCTGCAGTAAGAAGTTGAAGATTAAGTCGACAAAAAGAGACATTCTCTGTTATCTTTAGAAGACTCCAAAGTCTTTGAGGTTCAAAAAAAAAAAAAAAAAAAAAAAAAAACCAAAGAGGGTCATAAAATACCCCAGCTCTCCCTCTCATCCACCTTTGTCTCCAAAATTTTTTTCTAGAATGCTTGTAGAAGAACCTTAGATTACCCTCTCAGAAAGAAGTCAACTGTTGACTTAAAAAATAAGTTTATGTGTCTGTCTGTTGTAGGTGTGAGAAGCTGCAGTCTTAGGCCATTGGGAGCTGCCTGATGTGGGTGATGGGCATTGAACTCAGGCTCTCCGGAAGGAGAGCGTGCTATTCTTAAACACTGAGCCACCTCTCTAGCCCCTCCACCACTACTGTCTTGTAAACGGATGGAAAATTCTGAAAATGAATTTATATATATTTATTTAGAGAAAGGTATCGCTTCACTAACTGGGGCTACCTTCACTCTACTCCTTACTGACCCTCATCCTTCTGATGACTGAGCCTAACGCGTACCTAGACAAGTGCTCTACCACTAAAATACATACTCAAGCTAACGACTTTATTTTTAAAGCTGAGAGACGATGTCTTTTTTTTTTTTTTTTTTTTTTTGGTGCAAATATTCTAAAGGAATTCAATCAATTCACCCCTGACTGGGAGTACAGGGAGCAGCTTAGGTGGTCCAAAAGCTCCAGTGCGAGTTGGTACCAAATTATGCGGGTGAGTCATGATTCCTTGGTGACACCACTCATCTCTGTTTTGGCAGAATAAGGCAAAAGCCGTTCTCAATGTGTTGTTTTCTCTCTGTTGCGGCCACTTCCGTTATACACACACACAAGATGGAAGGAAATGGAAAATCTTAGCTTGTCTTGCTACACAGATGTCTTAAGGATTCATCAGGTAGGAATCAGAACAGTAGAAAATTATCTTCCAGTTTCCAAGCCAAGCAGCATCCTGATCCTCTTACTAGAAGTAAGAAAAATACAACTTTCCAAGGAACCTAGGTTAAAAAGGTCTCTTTGGGGTTTTGAGGCATGGTCTCATGTAGCCTAAGCTAGCCTCAGACCCACTATGCAGCAGAAGATGACTCTGAACTTCTGATCCTCTTGTCTGACCTTCTGGACCATTGGAATAGTAGTTTTGATTCTTTGGCTTCAGGGTCTCTATTTGTTATTTTCATAGTTTCCTCTTATATGTCATAGATTCAATTTAAGACATAGGGATATAGAAAAGTGTCAGAAAGACCACAAATGAAAGCAGTGGTGGACAGTGCCTATTAGTCTCCATTTGCCCATTCAAAGTGTCTGAAACCAGAGCTGTCGCAGAGAATAGTTTCTCTAGTAATCGTGAAGCATCCATTATAAAGCATAGTGACACCCTGTGGACTAATCAGGAGTCCTTCTGTGATGGATGGTGAAGGTACTCAACCCTGCCTCTTGTCCACTTACAGTCCAGCCACGTTGACCTGTCCACAGCCTTTCCCAAGCCCTCCAACTGCAGAACTGTACATCCCAGCTGCTTTCTGCACGGCCTGCCACTGAGCCATTTTCTTCTGCAGCACACACACAGCTTCTGCTGCCAGGATGAGTCACCTCACAAACTCATCCCCTCAGCCCCTCCACTCAGTACTTAAAATACTCTGGGGCTGGCCGAAAAGAACCCCGCTGTGTGTGAGCATGTGTGTGAGTGTGTGAACCTGAGGTTGGCAGCTCAGCCTTCCGCAGCCTCTGCAGAGCCTGAGTACATTCTGTTTGCCAGAGGGCTTTAGAGAGCCGACTGCTCCAGGGACTTCTGTTTTCGGCTCTGGTTCTCTCTAGCAGGCTGCCAAGTTGCACTCTTCCCTTTGCGGGCACCTCCATTTTAGTCTCCCTGGTTTGGAGCAGCAGAATCTTATACATGTTGTCTGTGTTCAGTCTCTTCTCTCAACCCCATTTCTGGATGGCCATCTTGCTACAGTCAGGAATATCTATCTCATCTTGCTTTTTACCTGCTGGACCCTGTCTCTGCCCCCAGGTAAATGCTGTGTCAATTACAAATGCATCTGGCTGTTTTCTGGAGTTGGAATCTGTTCTCCTCTCTTGGATAAAGCCCCACCCCGCTCAGTTCTTGGCTGTCAATTCTGTTTAATGCTTCACCTCTGTCCACCCACACAGAATATTTAACCTTGGGCAGAACCAATCACAGGACACCAGAACCATCTCTTTTCCCTAGCCAGCACAGAAAGAGGACTGACAGTTGTTCTCTCCTCGAGCCCTTATACTGAGCTGAATATTCTCTCCCTCTAGTGAATTTCCACCGGTACAGAGGGAACATCGCTCTTGGTTCCCGATGGTCCACACCCAGCTGCGCACTGCACCTGCTGGAGGTACCCCTCCCTCTGGAGAACCACACATATTTCTATTTCAACCTGCTGGTACAGCACCCTTCACACAAGGGGCCCTGGAACAAAAGCCCAGCCCAGTACACTCCAAAGGGACATTATGTGCTTGAGTTATTCATTACTTGAGTGAGCCGAGGTCATAGAGCAGGAAGCCCGTTGGGAAGAGAGGGAAAAGGTGGCATTGAGGGTGGGGAATTAGTCAGGGTGACCTTCCAAAGGGAACTCCGAGTCCTGGTTAAGTATCACAGTAAGATGGTCAGTCATAAAGTCATACCAAGAGCCTCAAGGTTAGGCAAGGTCACGTGGAAGGAATTATAGTTAAGCTAGCTACTTAATAGCTCTTGCTATGCACTAGGCACAGTGCTTAACGCTTTCCCACATCCTTCTTTTAATCCTGGCTACAATGTATCACTCTAATTTTACAGCCCTGGGAACAGCCCTGGAGAACAAGCGACTTGACCAAAGTGGAGAAGCTGGCGGGCCTGGAAGAGGGGACTGTGAATCCTTCTGTCTCACCTTTCCCAGGGCTGTTCTCGGTGGCAAGATGGTGAAATGCACGAGACAGCTCCAGATGGTGGAAGCTGGCTGGGAAGGTGGAGCTTGAGGTGAGCCGGGGACAGAAATGGTTTCCACATAAGTGGACTGTGATCATGTTCTCCCGTGGCACCACTAGCTCTGGATGGGAACAGGGATGATTCTAAGGAACCCAGCCGGGGGAGGAGGGAGGTCGGGGCAGGGGGGCGGAATGCTGCAATGGCCCTGCAGTCCTGACCTGTGTGGGTTGGGAAACTCACCTGAGAAGGGGAGAAATCTACCCAAGGAAGGCCAGGCCAGGGCAAGAAAGCAAGCTTGTATCCCCCTGCCCATTCCCAGTATATCAGGCATTTATCACACAGGTTGGCAGCTATGGTGCAACACTTTAAAATAAATAAATAAATGATAAAGGAAGTTCTGATGTAAAACCTGCCACGATGAACTCTTTGCCAAACATTTGAAGTCCACTGGCTATGAGAGATGGGCACCGCAATAGCCTTAAGAGTCCTCCTACTCTCTCTTTTTTTTTCTTTCTTCCTCAGATTTGCAGTCCTCCTGTCTATCTCCACACTGGGATTATAGGCAGAAACCATCAAACTCCAGCCAAGCCTCATCCCTCTTGAGGCTTACCTTACACTCTACTCATATTCCTTATGTTTTTTTTTTTCCCCCCTGATTCTACCCACAGGGTTTCCTCCCTTTTAAAGTAGTGAGCCTATATGTGTGTGTGTGTGTGTGTGTGTGTGTGTGTGTGTGTGTATATATATATATATATATATATATATATATATATATTCCCAGTGGTCTGGTCTGCTGGTCATCCCTCCATGATGTAAGTTCTGCCTAAAGACAGTGGCATAGAATCTACAGGTACAGTCTCTTCCAATAGCTTACCAACCACAAACTTGGAGTTTTTCCAAAATAAACGCTGCAGGGGCAAAGCAGGGGTGACTTCTTTCTCAACAAGCTGCTCTCACAGTTGTCCTTGACACAGAGGGGCGGCAGCCCCTGTGGACTCGGTGGGACTAAGTTGTTACTTCTTTCCTGAACTTTGGAAATTTTCAGTTTTCTTCAGTCTTGCAAGTGGAATTAATGAGAAAAAAGGCTCATTTTGCATCCCTTCGATCTTGTCCTTGGGCCTGCAAGGTTGACCTTGAAAATGGCAGGGTGCCTTGGGAAACCATCTCTGTGTTGGGAAGGTCTTTGATAAGAAGCTAGCTCTTTGCACAACTGACCAGGTCGCTCCAGGGACAGGCTTTTCTGCAGCCACTGCAGAAGCCTCGCCATGTTTTATGCTGTGTCATCACCATAAGAGCTGTGTGGGAAGCTGCTCAGGGGCTCGGTGGATGAAAATAAGGGTGTTTTTTCAGCCAACAAGGATGGAAGGAATGGGAAGCAGGTCATGTCCAACACTGTGCTCTGCGACATCTTGACACGTGAGCCGGGTCTTCCCAAGTGCTCTGTCATTCCAAGAAGTCTACAGTATAGGGTAGGGGTGCCCCCAGTGAGATAGAACAGTAAGCCAACGGGAATATCAGCCACAGACCTGGGCCAGGAGAGTCTTAGGTGGCTAGGTCACGTGCACAAATTGTTCCCCGGGGTCGAGACTGGCAGGAGCCACAACCGGTTCCCAGCTACAGCCCAGGGTGGGTTTGGCAATTGTCCGGATTGAGGTGGTTCAGGCCGCCCACAAGAAGCACAGACCAGGAGTCAGGAACGGAGGCTGCCCGCTGGGCTGGCCTGCAGAAGAGGGCCGGGCCGGAACTGCAACCGCAGTGGCAGAGAGTGCGAGGGGGCGGCAGGTGCACAAGCAGAGAGGCGGAGCAGAGCTGGGCAGAGTCACTAGCGACCTGGAGTGACCTTCCCCCACCTTAGCCAGGGCCTAGGGAAGGTGGACCTGCAGTCAACCCAGACCTAGAGTACGGGGTAAAGACCAGTAAGAGGAAGGGGTTGGGGTCTCCGAGGCTCCCAGAGAGCGATGCAGGTGCAGGCCACAGCACAGGCGCGCGCGCGGGAGGCGAGGGGTTCTCCAGACACTGCTCGGGGTGGAGAGAGGGCCAGCAGAGCTGCGGGAGCACTCCTCACCCGCCCCCAGTCCCTCTCCGCACCCCTGCTGCCGTGCCAGCCCCTCTAGCCTAGCCGGCTCCTTTGTGCCGGCCCCGCGCCCGCCCCTTCGGGGCTCAGGCTCCGCCTTCTCGGCGCCGGCGATTGGCCTGCCTTGTGGCCGGTAGGCGGAGCTACGGATGGTGGAGGCGCGGTATATAGTAAAGGTAGGGCGTGCGCCCTCAGCCAATTTCTCGGCGCCTGCCCTGCGCGCCCGTGTGCCGAGGCCGCGCTCCACTCCTCTCGTCCTTCCCGGTGACTTTCCCTCCTTGTCCCTGGTCCATCTCGCCAGAGGTCACAGCAGGCAGACTGGTGCAGCTACAGCTCGAGGCAGCAGCTGCGGGGTTCGCTGAGCCCCCCCGGAAGGCGATCGGAGCGCGGGGAGAGCCCGAGGAGCGGCCGCGCGCCCACCTCTAGGTGCGGGGCTCGGAGCCGCCCAGCCCGCGCGCGCCCTCCTCCCTCGTCCCTCCTCCCTCCGCCCCCGCCGCACCTCCCCCTCCTCCCGCTCTGCCTTGGCTGCTCAGCGGCGCGCCTCGCACTCGGAGAGCCGCAGCGGCAGCGGCGCGTCTCGCTTTTGGAGGCAGAGCCGGGCCGCGGGGACACCGAGCAGCCGCCTCGAGGACGCCAGGGCGCGCGCCGCACTAGCCCTCCCTCGGCCTCGGCTGCCACTGCTGAGCAGACACCATGGCCCGCGGAAAAGCCAAGGAGGAAGG
>JADRCD010212902.1:0-11114 GCA_019843815.1 Montemys delectorum
GAGAGAGTTGTCCTGTGTATTTCCCCACTTCCATACATACATCCTCACATACCGACACACACACACACACACACACACACACACACACTGAGAAATCACCTAGCCTATGTCACAGCAGTTGCATGACAAATACTAGCCTGGCGTTTTCATACCTGGCATTCCTGTTGACCTACCTGTCTCTACCCCAGGGACTCAGTTTCCCTTTAGGTTGTGACGCTGCCTGCCTGCCTGTCTCTGCCCTTTTGAACTGTGTGTGTCATGACTTTTGCCCCATCTGTAAAAATGCTTCAGGGAACTGAGGCCAATGTGTTGTGGCTGTGCACGCTGCTAATTATGTAAGCTCGTGGAAGATGGCTGGGTGGAGATCCGTATCTTTGTTGACTTTGTGTCTAGATGGGCTCCATTCTTGTGTTTGTGATAACAATATCCTAATGGCATGCTGCGAATGGGAAACGCCTGCCTCTCACATCTGAGACTGGTTGTTTTCCACCGCCCGTCCCTCATCGCTTGTCCCTGTAGGGAAGAGGGTGTTGGAGATGGCCTTTCCCAACTCACAGGTGGCATTCCTGCAGGAGGTAAGGTCACACCAGCAGGTCATCAAAAAAACAAAAACAAAAACAAGTGCTGACCTTTCTCCCGTTCATTACTGCCTTCATCTCTGTTTCCCTTCCTCCCTCTCTGTTTTTCCTTGTTCTCTCTCCCCTTCTTTCCTTCCTTTGCAAGGTCTTCCGTAGCCCAGTCAAACTCCATTTGTAGCTGAGGATGAGTTTCAATTTCAGACCCTCCAGACTTTACGGCCTGAGCACTGGAATTATAGGCATGCACCACTAGGTCCAGTTTTAGGTGGTGTTGGGACTGGAACCCAGGCAAACACTAACCTTGTGCTAACATCTCCAGCCCCTTGTGCCCGGTCCTTTTTAATTTAAGTTTGAATGTATTTTTATTTATGTAGGTGTATATGTGTCTGTAGGCACACACGTGGATACCCTCAGAAGCCAGAGGAGGGGATAGGATTGCCTGGAACTAGAGTCATGAGTGATTGTGAGCCACCCCAATGTGGGTGCTGGGAGCCAAACTCTCAAGAACAGCTTGCAGGGGCTGGTGAGATGGCTCAGTGGGTAAGAGCACTGACTGCTCTTCCGAAGGTCTTGAGTTCGGATCCCAGCAACCACATGGTTGCTCACAACCACCCATAATGAGATCTGACGCCCTCTTCTGGTACGTCTTAAGACAGCTGCAATGAATTTCGCAGGAGCGAGCAGGGTGGCAGAGGTCCTGAGATCAACAGCAGCCACACGGCCATCTGTACAGCTACAGTGTACTCATACACATAAAATAAATAAAATAAGTCTTTAAAAAAGAAAAAGAAAAAGAACAGTTTGCACTTTTAACCCCTGAGCTGCTTTTACATCCCATGGCGTCTGTGTCTACAAGGACAGAGAGTTTCAATGATGGCTAGATGCCGGTGGCAGCCAACACGGAAGTGGTTTCTGTTTATGGGAGTTTTCTTCTAGGAAGGAAATGGGAACTCTTTGCCTTAGAACCACAAGCTGAAGCTGTTGGGGGAAATAAACATTCCAGCCAGTCTGTCCGGCCACTGTCCTTAGACTCTCAGCTGTTTGTACCAAGCAGGACACAATGCTCAGTTTAAAGATCTGAAGAGATGCCTTGCCAGATGAGCCAGTCTGGGAAGAGACACTTTGTCTCAGGATGGAGGTCTGGGCACCTTGACATTGCCCTGAGATCCACAGAGGGATCATGCTGGAGACAGTGATAGCTCTGACCTCCAGTAAATGGATCAATGACCAGAGCACTGGCTGCTTGTATAGTCCATGTCTCACTACTCCCCAGTTCCCCTGACCCCAAGGTACCTGATAGACTAGTGTGCCTCTTGATGTGGGAAATCATGATTCCAGAGTGCTGCAGAGTGAGCCAGGTGCCCAATAGATGTTCTTAAACTAGGAACATGAATTGAATTGGTTGGTCAGCCATTGTCATTCATTCAGTCACAGTCTGAACACCTGCTGAGCCAGGTGCTGTTAGAGAGGGTTGGGGATATTGAAGCAAAAACAACTGCAATCCTGTTTCCAGGGTGCTTAGACTCTGTGGGAGGAGACTTCCCATAGGCAAATGTGTCCAAGATAGACTTGTCCAGGGACAGAAAGTGCCCTGCTGAAAAATGGAGCTGGGAGGAAATCTGGCTGGTGGGACTTAAGGATACCTGGTGTTAGAGAGTGTAGGCATAGGAAGTGAGGGTTTTGGGTCCTAAAGCAAGAGAATATTGCGGATTAGCTGACATTTGTCTCTGTGGACTAGACGCTCACATCTGAACTTGGTGGTTTTTAGGTTTGTTTCTTTGTTTCTTTGTTCTTGAGACATGATTTCCTCTGTCCCAGGCTGGCCTCACTTTGTACCCTCCCTTGAATTTCTCCTCTGCTTTCAAAGTGCTGGGATTAAAGCCTGGGTCACTATGTCTGGTTTATGCTGTATCTTTTGTACCTCTTTGTAAAATGTAGGGTTTTTTTTGTTTGGTTTGGTTTCCAGACAGGACATTTCTGTGTATCCCTGGTTGTCCTGGAACTCACTCTGTAAACCAGGATGGCTTCAAACTCAAGAGATCTGCCTGCCTCTGCCTCCCAAGTGCTGGGATTAAAAGCGTGCACCAGCCACCACCACCCTGCATGTAAGATAAAGATTTTAAAGGGAAAGAAAAGGCCCCTACTCATCCTAGAAGTTCTGTACAGACGGAGCTGTATCCTTAACCCCAGCCCCACTTCTGAGAGCTTTATGACATTGTTCCCTTTCTCTTTCCTCTTGCTTCCTGCTGTCAGCGTTAGTTAGTAGCCAGTTAGTATACTCCAGGGCACCTGCTCCCTTGAGCCCTTCTCAGCACACACTGAACAAGAAAGCCTGTCTTAAATTGTCCTCCCGATAGCCTAGAGTAGATGCCGTTGCCAAGGAAACCTCATGCTTGGAAAAGTTGAGAGACTTGCCCAAGGTCACACAGAGCTCAGCCTAGGAGTGAGCTGGTAGACCTCAGTCTTGGAGGAAGGGAAAAACTTTGTGTTGTTCTCAAGGAAGTAGACACTTTATTAAACTTAAGGTTGTTTTTTTTTTTCCTTTTAACTTTTGGGTTCGTTTGTTTGGGGGAGGGGGTTGTTTGTTTTCCAAGACAGGCTTTCTCTGTGCAACCCTGGCCGTCCTGGACCAGGCTGGCCTCAAACTCTGAGATTCACCTGCTTCTGCCTCAGGATTAAAGGTGTCTACCACCATCGCCCAGCTTCTTTTAAATTTTTATCTTACAAAAAGCAAAAAGTTGGTCTTCTCCGCCCTTGTGGCTTAAGCAGCACCAGCGTTCCTTTATCTTTGGACGTTAGCAGCTTTAGCGAGGCATCCTTCTGCTAGGAAGAGGATGAGATATAGTTTCCCCTCCATACCAGGCACCGGGACACTCCTAGCAGCAGCCCACTAGATCAACTGGCTTCATTTACCATCCCCATGTGGCAGGGTGGGGTGGAGATCACCAGGACCTGGGCTGTCCGAGTGAGCAGGGGTATAAACCACTTTGAAGATTGTTCTCCCAGGGACCCTTGTGGTGGTCTAGTGCTTTGGACTGAATCTTGTCCTTGGCCAGGGCAAGTGCAAGTTTAGACAGAAATCTACACCGGTTAGGATTCTGGATTCTGCTCCTTACAAGCTGTGTGGCATCCAATAAGTTACTGAACGTCTCAGGCCTCAGTTGACCCTTCTATAAAGTGGGGAGTGCTTTTACCCGCTTGAGAGTTAGAGCTTGAACAGGAGTCTTATTACTGACCTGTTACCTGTGGTGCTATTGGTACAATCAAGGGACAGGGGAATTCTCAAGGTTTAAGAGGACGTGGAGTGCACAGAGCTGTGTGTGACGTGCCACCTATATCACTGTACTCATGGCTGCTGAGACTTTGATTTTTGTGGTGTGAAAGTCTCATGTAGCCCAGGCTTGCCTAGCTAGTACTCTCTTTGCAGCCAAGCTTAGCCTTGAACTCTGATCCCTGCCTCTTTCGGCCCTCCCCTTGTTGCTGGGATTCCCAGAGTCCCATCACCAGGCAGGTCAGTGTATATTGGGATTTGGTCGAGCAGGTGTCTTGGAAGGACTGGCTGCTGCTCTGGCCTCGTGAGTCATTGGGGATTCTCCACAGTGGTTGCCAAACACCCTTGGTATTCTCAGTAATATTCCAGCTTGAGTTACCTGGTCCGCTTGTCGCTCAGTCTGCTGGAAGAAGGGTTTATGCTTCTTTAAATCATCTCAAGGGAAGCGGCACCTACCACCCTGAGGTCCGCCTACGTCATCATAATAGGGTACGTTGTCAAAAATGGTAGATCAGGTGGATTTTCGAGCAGACACGTTTTTTGCTCCAGCAGATAAGCCACCACATCATTAAAGCTGGCCAGAGCAGTCACCAAGGAGCCCTGTGTTGGCTGCGAGTCACTAGGGCTTAAACACTCCAGAGAGGGGAGCCAGGCTGGGGAGGTGTGCACGAGTGTGTGCATGTGCGCGTGTGTAGTTATTTGAATGGATCTACTCTCCGTAAAGGCGTTGGGTGTCATGCGTATCAGATGAGTGCCTTCCAGGGAGGGGGGACGTCGGGATCACCACCGAGTCCCAAGGACCACCTCCTCTGCAGTCCTTGTGGGAGCCTTCGGCACAGTAGAAACTTCAGGCTTTCTCTCGTCTGCTGCTTGGATGCTTTCAAAAGAGGCCAGATGGAGGACCCTGCTCAGGGTGACTCCTCTCAGCTCTTGCCCAATATCCAGGGCCCTCCAGATGCTGTAGAAACCCCTGATCTGGAAGAAATTCCCAGCCAGGTGGGAACTGCAGGTATGTGAGACCTGATGTCTCAGCCCTGGCCTGGAGACACTGAATGCTGGCTGTGGAGAGGGGGCAGGGAGGGCAGTGTGTTATCTGTCCCCAGTGCACATGATGGATTTGGGGGACTATGCCAGGGAACACCCACCACTTAGCACCTGGTGGCTGATCTGCAGGTGCCTGGATTAGGAAGGTAGCACAGGCTAGTTTGGGCTGTAACTTTATCTCAGGCATTGAATGCATTTCATGCCTTTTAATTATGTGGAAGCTTTAGAAGGCTCTCCCTGGAGAATGACAAAGAAGGTGCAAACAAGAGCCCTGTCTCCTGGGAGCTTTGTTCCCACACCTACCTCCACAGCCCTGACACCAGGCTCCTAACTCTGAAACCCTGTGCACCCAGGCAGGGAAGAATGTGCCCTTTCCTCAGGACAGGGAAGAATGTGTTCTTTCCTCGGGGCAGGGCCTGTTAATGGCAAGTTCATTTGCTGAGGGCCAAGTTGAGATTCAAGTTTTTGCTCTGATGTAGGCGCTAAGCTCTGTTGATTCCCATGGCCACGAGAGACACCTGGCATTCTCCCCATCTTACAGAGGAAGCCATTGAGGCCTAAAGAAGTTATTGGATACTAAATGTCTGTTCCAGATTGCCTTCTGCAAGGCAGACTTCTTGGTAGTTTGGCCCACAGCAGAAGTTGAGATCCTGGAAACCATGGGTTTTTCTTTCTGTCTTTCTGGTTTTTAAATCATAGGTTTATTTCCTTTTTGAGACAGGGTCTCTTGTAGCCCAGGCTGGCCTTGAACTTGCTTATGCAGAGGATGACCTTGAGGTCTTGGACCTTCTACCGCCCATCTCTCAAGTGCTGGGACTGTAGGCTTATACCTGTGTGTGTGTGTGTGTGTGTGTGACTAAACTAGACAAGCCTCACACTTAGCCCTCCTGCCTCAGCCTCCCAAGTACTGACATAACAAGTGTGAGTTGTTGCGCCCGGCCTATGGGCTATTCTTTCAGGTATGTAGTTCCCCGAGCTGTTCAGGCATGTAGTTACCTCTGTGTCCTTGAGACAATCCACCCATAACCCTCCCCAACCCCACGGCCAGAATCTCCCCGCCTGACCTTGTTGTTTGGGAAGCCAGAATGCAGACCCTTGAGTGGGAGACCTAAGCAGGGCTGAGGAAGTATGTGGTGTGGACACTGAAGCCTGGGAAGGGACAGACTGGAAGCCATGACTGGTGGTTTTCAGGGTCACATGAGCCCTAATGAAAGTCATATGAGGCCCTTGGGATGCACTCTTCCTCCTTCTTCCTTGACCTCCCAGGAGTCTGAAGCTGCTGAGATAGATCACCGTAATCTGGCGTTCGGGTTACCATGGAGAGTTTGTATTGTTTTTTTGTTTTTTGTTTTTTGTTTTTTTTTTAGCCATGGCTCTCCTAGGCTGGTGGAGAAATAACCTTGTAGCTAAGGATGACGAATAATTAGTAATAATAATAGTAAATAATAATCTAGAAGTAACCTTGTAGCTGAGGATGATGAATAATTAATAATAATAATAGTAAATAATAATCTAGAAGTAACCTTGTAGCTGAGGATGACCTTGAATAATAATAATAACTTTTTCTTCCCCTGCCCCTTTTCCTCCTCTTCCTCCTCCTCTTCCTCCTCCTTCTGATACTCCTATTCTTTTGAGATAGGGTCCCCATATGTAGCCTTAGCTGACCTGGAACTTCCTATGTAGATCAGGCTGGCATCGAACTTACAGAGACAGTAGAGTGCTCAGACTACACTGGCACGCACCCCCACACGCCCACACCACTAAGCAAGGGCTCTCTAAGTGTTTAAGGTTTTTTAAACTGAGTATTTTTGTTAGTGTGGTATATCCCTTTTGAAATGGGCTCTTATTTTAGGCTGGCCTTGAACTTCTGACCCTCCTGTTTCCACCTCCCAGTTCCAAGCACGTGGCTATCCTGTGTGTGTGTTTGTTGTTGCTTTATGCGCTGCTGGCGATGCAACCCATGGCCCTGTGCATGTTGGGCAAGCACCCTGCCAGCTGAACTACATTCCAGCCCTCTACTTTAACACAAGATTCCACCGTACAGACTTTGAAAACTTGCCGTTTGCCTTTTTGGTGGCCGGGTTGCTTTGGGGGGGCCGTGCCATGCATTCTGGCTTCCCTTCGACCTAATATCATTATCAGCAGTCTTTCTATGTCCCAAGGGTGTCAGAAGTGGACACAGCCTAATTAAACCCATGACTGGTTTAATCCCCTCCCCCCTCCATTTTCATCCATGCTCTGGCTCCTGTTCTTAGACTCTCCTAGATAGACCACATGGATCGGTGCTTGGTCTCATGAGCTCACGAGCCCCTGCTGTGGTAAGACAGACAGCAGGGCGCTCAGGTGCCCTACTTGCCCCACCCCCCCCGGGTGGCCCACAGTATTCTAGTGCCTTTCGTTCAAACTGCTGTCCCTGGTTGTCCAGCACCAGCGCCTGGCTGGATACTAAGGAGACAGAGGAAGCCAGCTCTTGTCTGTGATTCATCCATTCTTAGGTTCTTCTGGTCCCCAAAGCCACCGGTGGAGCCTGTTTTTCCAGCCTTTCCGAGCCCAGCCTCCGCCCGCCCTACCCGACCTCCTTTTGGACGCCGCCTTCGTAGCTGGGGCCGAGGTTCTGTGGAAGCAGACTTGTGCTCAGCTGTGCACCCACCCGTCCAAGTTTTCTCCAGCCCTCACATTCCTCTCTGCCCTGGGGAGGACCACTGGGATGGCTGTCTCCTTGACGCAATTTGGAACTTTCTCTGTACCCTTGGGGGTCAGGGACTTAGGTGTTGACCGATGGGCGCACCCTGTTTTGAACTCTGCATGCTGAGCCCCAAGCTGAGTCGATTTAAGTAAATTCTATGATCCAGGCTGGTGCTGGGCATCCTGCACTCCTTCCTTTGCAGGTTTAAATTTTACCTTTGTTTATTTATTACAAGTGCGAAGGCCAGTGGGTACCTTGTGGGAATGGCTTTTGCCCTCAGTCTTATGAGTCCCTGGGTTAGAACTCAGGTTTTCACGATTGGAGAGGAGTCTTGTAGCCACTGAACCAACTCTCAAAAACTGTTAGTTTGTTGAGACAAGGGCTTGCCCTGTAGCCCGGGCTCACTTTTTTAACTCCCGATCTTTCTGCAGCCACCTCCCAAGTGCCAAGATTTCAGGCTGTGTCAACCTGTTTGGCTGTGCAGTTGTAGCCTCTTTAAGGGGGAGGGGACAACTTGGGCTCCTATCACCTCTTGGACCTGGTGTATTTGTGACTGCCTGGCTTTGGGTCTTCTTATCCTGGAGATCTGTCTAGAACAGAAAGGTGGCCTGGGTTTCACAGGGAGGCGGGACGTTCTCCAGGGCTCAGGACACCAGGCAAGAGCCTGTGATGCCTTCTTGGGGCATCAACCCGGGGCCATGATTTGGTCATGTTTGCTTCCAGTCTGTGTGCCGGACTACCCCGCCCTGGGTGACAGGGGTGACCTCTCTCCTTTCAGATAAAGCATAGGGGTTTGGGGCTCTGTAAGCACCCACACACCACGGGTACTTCCTGCTGCCTGTGGTCTTCTAGCGTCTGACCTGGGCTGGGAGGTATCCCTGATCCAGGGCAGCCTTTTGTGGGCAACTTCTCACAGCGTTCCATTAAAGACCAGTGGTCAGATAGACTAGCATCTCCATCTATGCTTCCTTGGGCTCCTCTGAGGTCCTTCTGCTACTCTGGCAGCTGAGAAAGAGGCGAGCTTGCATTCCGGATGCTCCCAGTCAAAGGCAGAAGCAGCTCACTCTGGCTTCTGGAGCAGACGTAAGGCTGTCCCTACAGTACGCTACAGTGGTTCTTCAGGTGTGTGTACAAATGTCTGCCCCGTGGGAATGATCTAGAAGGGACCTTCTCTTTATAGTGTTAATAACAAAACCCTGCCTTTTGGAAGTGTTTATATTCTGAGCCACATGTGAGTGCCCAAGACCCAGGCCCTGAGTGGGATTCCATTTCCAAAGAACGTACGTGAACTTCGGTAGCCACAGAACAAAAGAAAGTCAGGAATCAAAGCAAGTACCGAATCGAATCCATGCATGGGAACATCAAGTAGCATGAGGACATCACCTGACAACAGAGCAAGGATTCAGGGATGCCCTCTGCTGGCGTACTTAGTTTTGAGGTTGGTGGAAGCTAGGGTCTAAGTCAATACATTCCAGACGTCTTACCTCACAGTCACGAGCCTGGGAGGTCATGTTGTGCAAATGGCTCCTGAAGGTATCAATAGATAGATGAGATCATTTTAGCTCTTGACCTGCGGCATTCCTTTTCTCCCAGGCACAAGTTCTAGTCAGTTTTAACCAGCCCTTCAAAGAAGGAACTTCAGTTCACAATAGGGGAAATTGAGGCACACACCTTGGGACGTGTGTTTGACAGAACTTTCTGAAGTCTCTTGGGCATTGGAGAACCAAACTGTAGCACATTTGGCTAATTTGTAATTGGCCACTTGTGACTGGTGGTCACTACTTCAGATGCAGTCAGGGCTCCCAAAATGTTCCTATGACCTGTTCCAGATGGCTATAAAAGGGTTGAGATGTTTGTTTGGGCTGGGCAGTGGTGGCACACACCTTTAATCCCAGCACTTGGAAGGCAGAGGCAGGTGGATTTCTGAGTTCGAGGCAAGCCTGGTCTACAAAGTGAGTTCCAGGACAGCCAGGACTGCACAGAGAAACCTGTCTCGAAAAACCAAAAAAAAAAAAAAAAAGATGTTTGGTTTTGTTTGTTTTGCTGGGGCCGTCACCTAAGGCATGACTACCGGACCAGCTGTGACTCACCTGTAAACTTTATGTTATCTTTAAATGTCATTTTCTAGGCCCTGCACCTGACACAGATAGGAAAGAAACAAAAACAAAAAATCTGAAAATGGACCTTTGAATAGGTTGAATAAGGCCATTTTCAAGATTACTTTTTATTGTATTATAGTGCACATGAGCGTGCGTGCGTGCGTGTGTGTGTGTGTGTGTGTGTGTGTGTATACTTGTGTGTGGGTACCTGTTGGGGCCAGTAGAGATAGCACATCCCCTGGAGTTATAGGTTATTAAATCTTGACTGAATATGATACTGTGGGAAGCAGAGGATCCTCGGGGTTTTTCAGAGTTAAATCGATATTTTTATTTCATAATTTAACCGTTGTACTAAGAATGCCCCTTTCCATAACCACATAGTACAAATTGGCAGAAATATGTGTAGGGCCATCTCAGTGATCGTTGGGATTTCTGTCCTAATCCCAAGCCAGGATTTATTGAAGGAGTTTTACAGAGCTGAAGTCAGCTTCTCAAATAGCAGTCTGTGGAGCAAGCATTCTAACAACACAATCCAAGACCATGCTAATTTGATGTCCTTGGAAGCACGCTGGGAAGAAATACCAAAAGGCTTTGTTTTCCATGATTAAACTGTTAATGTTTCTGTAGAAGCAGAAAGTTCTGTATATCACTAAAAACACAATCGTCTGAGCCGAGATCCATTGGCATTGCATGGCATGAGGGCATGCGGGCATACACAGAGCAGTGTGCATGTTGTGTGATCACAGCCAAGGCCACAGTGAAGTCGCAGGACACAGCACGGGGGGGGGGGGGGGGGGGGGGGGGGGCGTGTTGCCAGAAACACTCTACGCTCCTCATACTTTCGAACTTGGGTTAATTTTGTGTGTTCAGAAACCTTTTACTGTTGGCAGATTACTTAGTTACTATTTTATGATGCCCACATTCAGGACCCATAGGTTAGGAAGCTGTGGTGCTACGGAGAGCCATCCCGTGGACAAGGAGTGGCCTGTGCCACTGGGCTCCTTGCTGTGGAACTGTGGGCCTTACTGGTCTTTGGTTTGCAGATTTCATTTTTTGTTTTGTTGAGTCAGGGTCTCTTATGTAGCTCTGCCTGGCCTGGTGCTGTGTAGACCAGGCTGACCTCGAACTCACTG
Source organism: Montemys delectorum (assembly GCA_019843815.1). NCBI lineage: Eukaryota > Metazoa > Chordata > Mammalia > Rodentia > Muridae > Montemys > Montemys delectorum. Next base: position 10,812 of record JADRCD010212902.1, read on the forward strand.
AGGTCTGTCTGACTCTGCCTTCTTTCCAAGTGCTGGCAATAAATGCTATTTCACGCGGCCTTGAAGTTTTTGTTTGTTTGTTTTTTCTTGTTCCTTTGTTTGTTTGACTCTTGATAAGGCAGTTCCTTCCTCTAGGGCAGAGGAGGCCTCCCGGTGTCTTCTGTGTATCACTCTTTCTTCTCTCTGCCCTTCAGTGATCGATTCAGCTGTTGACCCCTCTCAGGTTCCCTGAAACATTGTCTCTGCTTTTTTCTTTCCTATCTCTCTTTGGTCCTTGCTGTTGTGGCTGGGCTTACACTAGAT
>JADRCD010212903.1:0-24131 GCA_019843815.1 Montemys delectorum
CCACCACCGCCTGGCTGATACTATCCTTCTTAAATTGCTCATGCCAAGAGTTGAGAAGCAGTGCTTGTCTAGTTACATGAGGCCTCTGATATGATCCTCAGTACCACTAAATAAACAAGTATCTCACCATTACCCATTGGTTGGAAATGATATCTTTCTGTTCTAGTCACCTGCCTTTTCCTGCCTCACTGCTCTAAGATATCTGCTAAGACAGACAGTTCAATAGTCCTGTTCTTACAGAGAACACAGGGATGGTTCCTGGCATGTACATCGTGGTTCACAATTACCTCTAAACCCAATTCCCATCCTCCTTCTTGCCTCTTCAGGCACCAGACACATACACGGTACAAACATTCACACAGCATTTATATATACACCTAAAATAATATTTTTAAAGGGATCTATTGATATCTGATGAGGCCAGCACACACCTCAACCTCCATAAACTCTCTCTCTGTATCACAGTGGGGAAGAAATGTGGAGACGCCCTGGGTCTAATACCCACATGGAGAAAGGAGGGAAGAATCTCCTGAAGGGTAGGCAGAAGGCTCCTGAACTGTCTCTCTTCTCTGAACTGCTGAGAAGTCTGAGGTGGGTGGTGCCTCTATTTTCACAACTCTGGGTAGAACAGGCAGAAAAGTGGCTCACCATTCATTTATTCTCTCTAGTAGCCAGTTTAGCTGGCTTGGGCTCCTTGCTGAAGTGTAGGGCAGCAGTCTAGTCAGCAAGGAAGCTTGACTTGGGGAGACATGTGCTCCCCACAGCCATGACCTTTCCCAGAGTGCCTTGCTTTTTTTTTTAATGTGTATGAGTATTTTGCCTGCATGTATGTATGTGCCTGAAGTAGGCCAGAAGAGGGCGAATCCCTGAGACCTGGAGTTATGAGTGGTTGTGAGCCACTGGGTGGTTGCTGAGAACTGAACCCAGGTCTTCTATAAGAACAGCAAGTGCTCTAAAGCACAGCCTTCTCTCCAACCCCCAACTGCCTTGCTTTAAAACCATCAGGTGCCCCCTGGTCATATCACATTCCTACTCTGAAACCTTCTATAGCTCCTATCTCTTGTCCTGTTCAAGGCCTTGTGCAGCCGTAGGCCTAATCTTCAGGTCATTCCTAGGAGCTCTGTGGTGAGTCACCATCTTCTGCCCCTCTTCCACTGTGAGCAACCCTCCATGCCTCTGTTATTGTGTGTTTTCAAGTACATGCTCCTTCCACACACATGTACAGAGCCCCTAACTTGTGCCAGGTACCATGGCCAGTGCAGTTAACATGGGAGGAAGTGATGCATAGAGGTCTGTCTCTGGGTACCCGCACGCCAGCAGGGAGGGAGACAGGCAGATAGATGACCACGTGACTTTTTTATCAGATGCTATTCACAGGAGGTGTGTCTTATCTGAGCTTGACAGTCAAGGGGCTGCAGGAAGGAAGTGGTATCACGTCCAGGAGGTCTTACATGTCACCTAAGCTGAACTGACAGATACACAGGGTGGGGAGGGGTTGCTAGGTAGGGAGGTGCAGTCAACAAAGCTCTGCCCACTGTCCCCAAGCCTGGCCCCTGCTGAACTCAAGAGTGCCAAGGTGACTGCCAGCCTGTCTGGAGGCAGGCTCCTGTCAGTGTTGTCATATGACGTGGAACTGACAGTTTCTGCATTGTGCCTCCTCTCCCCCTTCAGACTGCAAGCTCATGGACTGAGGCAGGCCCTTTGACACACAGCAGAGTCTACCAGGGCCTTGCTTGGTGCTGAACACAGGCCCCATGACTGGGATTCTGAGAAGTGGGTGGAGTGCCCAGGCTTCTTCTCCCTCCTCTCACGGCTCCTTGGGAGAGGACTCATCATGAGGTCAAGCCACCCTCCCCACACAGACCTTTCACTTTGGTGAGTTGTATGGACAGAAGCCCCTAGCCAGGCATGGTGCCGGGCCTTCCCTCAAAATGGTCAGGAGGTAGGGAGAAGTAAGGGATACAGAGTAAGACCCTGTCTCTAAAACAAAACAAAATCAATGCTATCCTAGAGTGCTCCTACCAGGGCCATTCCTAGTAGTCCCCATCAGAAAGCTGCCAGACTTCTGTCACCATAGCCAGGAAGGAGAATGACAGGAGCCTAGTGAAAGGAACAATTTCTGATGTTGTACCCATCCTGAGCACCTTGGAACCAATTCCTGCCACTCACAGCCTCCCCTCGGGTGGGGCTGACAATTTAAATGCCACGTTCACAGGAAGGCTGGAGACTTTAGGAGACTAGGGGACTGATGTCATCCAGCAGTGAAGACACTAGTTGGTGGGCAGAAGCCTTGGGATGAAAACAGTCACAGAGCTGGAAGCAAGGGGTATTTTGGGGTTTGGACCAAGGTTTGGGTCTCTAGGATACATGGCGTGCCCTGCTAAAGTAGAACTCCTGAGCCAAAAGCCAGTGGGATGCTGAGTGAAGACTAGTGACAAAGGTACGAGTTGCCAGTCACTGATGACAGGCACAGTCCAACAAAATCAAGGCCCCCTGCTGTGTGGCCCACGGTAGGTTCAGGGACCATGGTAGTAGGTCAGCAGACCTGGGCCTGTCTGGTGAAACCAAGGACACTGGAGCCCTGATGACCTCAGGCTGACCCTACCCCAATGACTGTTTTCCTTTTTCTGCTTTCTCCCCTGCCTTGGGAAACAGCAGTGTGAGGATGCAGGGATGTCCTTTGACTGACATTTCACACAGGTTCTTAGTGCTCTGCAATGGCATCTTAGTTTTCCTGCACTAAGCAACTGACTTCCAGTGTTTCTGCTTTCTCCTCGTGCCTTGACCACCCTGTTTCCTTTCCCTCTTCTCTCCTGCCCCAACCAGAACCATCCAAAGGCAATGCCAAGTTCAGATGACAGCACTGAAGCCATGGCGGGTCCCACTGCAGAATACGGCTTACTTCAGACCTGTACATTCTTCTCCAGTTACACAGGATAAAAAGTCAGAGCTGTCTCTCTTGCAGCCTCCCTTCTGCTTAGAGAAGCAGCAACATACCTAGAGTTTGTCCTAAAGAGGCAGAACATGACTCGGCAAGCTTTGGGGGAAGCTTCTGTTTTGCTGACCAGCCCTGCACCACCCGCCTGCCTCTTGCCTTGGATGGGATAAGGTGGTCAAAGCATGAGGAGGAGTTGAGTAGCACTGTCCAGACACCAACCCAGGCTGCAGACCGCACAGCACGACTGGCATCCCTCTCACGTCAGGAATGAAGGAACCTCACACTTGGCTACACGGGCTGTTAGAATTCCTGACTAAGATACTGAGATACAGGGCTCCTGTCTGGGAATGGACCAGGCAGCCAGGAAGCCAGTTCCCATGTCCCTTCTCTACAGAGTATGGACTCCTATGAGATACAGTATTCAGGGCCAGGCATCTCTGGCCTGTCTATTGTGGGGTTGGAGAGACAAGTGTACAGTCCCTTGACTTGCAGCAAGCCTCCTTACCAAGGTTCCAGCCACAGCCACTGTGTTAGCTCAGGCTGGTGAGGTCCGTGGGGTTGTTGGTTACTCGTGCTCTCGGGGTGGGGGTGGGGTTGTGCTGACTGCATCCTGAAGGCTCCCCAGGTCCTGGTATTAGATAATAGCCAGGAGTATGGGGAAAATGGTGGAGACGAGGGTTGGGGGTGGGTTCTAGGCCTCACTTAGACTTGACACTCCTGTCTGATGCCAGCCAGCAACAGCCCTGGACCTTATAAAGGAACTTCACAGAGAAAACCAGGCTCTGCTAAGTGCTGGGACCCAGGCCAGCACTGCTGTTGGTACTGGAACAGGGAACCCGCTGCCACAGACGGGGAAAGTGAGGCAGCCATGCTCAGAACTGGGGTCACCTGATTACTCTCACTTTCATCAGGTCAAGTCCTACTCTGCTCTGGTGGCAGCAAGTGGCACATGGTAAACTTAGTACCCAGGTGGCAAACCCTGTGAGAAGCTTCCTTTGCAGGCTGTCCCTCTGCTCCCCACACTCTCCATCCCACTCCTCAGCCCCACAGTCCTACCCCAGGGCCTTTGTACCCACTGTCTCTTCAAGAAAGCACAGGGGACTGGCTGGGTCTCATCAGTCAGGACTTAGCTCACCTCCGCAGAGTTTTCACTTTCAGAAGCATACAGTCTTACCCATTTCACTCTCTGCCCCAAACACCTCTCCCTTTCCTGGTTTTGTATGTTTGTTTGTTTGTGTTTGGTTGGCTGGTTGGTTTTAGCTTTGTGTTTATCTTGTTTTTTTTTTTTTTTTTCCCTTCCTGATGTATTTATCATCTCCAAAGCTTGTGCGTACCCAGGATGTGCAGGTTTTCTATGCCCTTCACTGCCAGATTCCTGGTGCCAGCAGCTCCCAGCACGTATTACAACAAATGACTTCTGAGTTAATCTAGGAAGAGAGATCCTCAGAAGCACATACAACAGCAGCAGAGTCACAGTGTGTGTGTGTGTGGGGGGGGGTGCTTCTCTCTCCATCTGAACGGGGGTGGCAAGCTACCAGCCTGCAGAGGGGCTACACTGGTTCCTCTTCATTAAACAAAGCAGCCAGCACAAATCCCACCTCAAAAGAGAGTGAGCCTGTTAATGAGGTAAACACAGTTACAACCAGGAAAAAGCTTGGCCACGGCTTCTCCAGGTCCACACAGAGCCATTATCTCTAATTGATCTCCAGACGTCAGCTGCTGAGGCGGCTGAAACCCTCCTGCATCCTCCAGGTCTGGTTACAAAGCCCGAGGCTGCCACTCATGGCATGGAGACAGCCTTGTGAGTTCCTCTTTGCGGGGTGACAGGTCTGCCTGGGTCCCACATAGAAAGGACCTGCTGCCTCACAAAACTGTGAGGGCCACACCCACTGTGTTCAGGTGCCTGCATTTAGGTTCCTTAACAGGAAGGTCTTGCCTTCAAGAAAAGTTGACAAAAGCCAATTGGGGCCTGAAAAGCCCTGATGCCCCAAATATCTTACTATCTGTGGAAGGGAAAGATACCCAAAAAATGGGGTGGAGAGTTTACTCGCACCAGGACGAGGGCACGAAAATAGTGTGCAATAAAGTAAATCTCAGGCCCAAGGCCCAAGATCACAAATTCCCATGGGTCTCAGTAGTAGGTCACAAGGTCGACTTTCAGTTCAGTGACCATCTGGACCATTTGAGCTGCTCCTTCCTGGCCCAGCCCAGGAAAGATGCCTCCTTTCCTGCCAGGGCACTCTTGTCCTTAGGGACAGAGCTGGGCTGATCCCTGGCTGCCTTACAAGCCAGTTCACAGCAGAGCTCTGGGAGGACAGAGCTTCCCTTCCTTTATGGGGCCCAGCAAGCAGCTCCCGGTCTCCTTCCTGGCTTCCAAACAGACACAGATGAGCAGTGCACAAGCTAGGCCCACACAGTCATGGTGCCTGTGCTAGCAAATTACAGGCACTGCAGACATTTTTCCTGGTTAATGAAGTTAAAAGGGCCTCCTTGGAATCCTCACAGCCTGGACAGAGACAGGGACTTGAGAGGCTGCCAGAGACAGCAGCCCCGTTGGGCCCAGGATATCAAGCCCATGGAAGAAAGGCAATGTGGTTGTTTTCTAATTCTTTCCCATATAGCTTCAGGGACACTGCAGGGGGGAAGGGGTCAGGCCTTCATGAACCCAAGCTGTCCTAGTAAAAGCACAGTCATTCTCTTAGGGTATTTAGAAGTCGCAACAAATTCCTAAAAAACACATGTAGATATTCCATAGTATATCAATCAGGAAAATGTTAACTCTCAACCAAACATTTTCAGTAGTGAGCTTCCTACCCTTTCCTCTGTCTTGCTCTGAGAAGCCACTTCCTCTTGAGGTTAAGAATGCCAATAGTGGGGCTGGCTCAGTGGGTTAGAGTGTTTTCTGTTCCTACAGAGGACCTAAACTCATTCCCAGCACATGACCACTCACAAACAAGTGTAGTTCTAGCTCTGGGGATCCCATACCCTCTTCTGGTGCTGAAGGCCCTGCGCATATATATATGTATATGTACGTATACATGCAGGCAAACACTCATACACATAAAACAGACGAACCTTTTAAAAAATAAAAGAAAAATGCCAGTTGTGCCAAGTCCACCCTCAGGATGGCGGCAGGAGCACTAGCTGGCCTGTTTGCAACCCCCAGACTCCAACAGTTGTTAAGTGAACTTGCTTGTTCACTCACAGGTCAGTTCATAGCAGAGCTCTGGGAAGAGAGAGCTTCCCTTCATTTATGGGACCCAGCTAGCTGCTCTGGGCCTCCCCACAGACAGATAAGCCATGTACAAGCTAGGCCCACACTCAGGATTGCTGGCCAAGCATATCACTTAGTTGTCATGTGGTCAAGTCAGGTGGGCCTCCAACCAACAAGGAGAAGATACACTGAAAAAGCATTCTCTCCATATAAAATCACTTTTTTTTTTTTTAAATTTAGTAAAACTTTGAAAAGGAAAGCAAACAAGAGAGCATCAATTCCTATGATAATTATAAATCCTTAATACTTAATATAGTATAGAACAGGAAGAGGCAAAGGCCATTGGCCTGAACACAAATAAAATCCAATTGGACAAAAATCTGGTAATGCATAAAGGTGGTCTTAAAGCCAGGTGGTGGTGGTGCACGCCTTTAATCCCAGCACTTGGGAGGCAGAGGCAGGCGGATTTCTGAGTTCGAGGCCAGCCTGGATTACAGAGTGAGTTCCAGGACAGCCAGGGATACACAGAGAAACCCTGTCTCGAAAAACCAAAACCAAACCAAAACAAAACAAAATAAAGGTGGTCTTAAGGCTCTGGGGAAAATAGGTTCCTCCTCTTCTTCCTCCTCCCTCCTTGTTGTCGTCGTCGTCATCATCATCATCATCATCATCATCATCATCATCATCATCATTTTGTGTATTGGGGATAGAATGGAACCCAGGGCCTCATATGTGCTAAGCAAATGTTCTATAACTGAGCTAAGCCCTCAGTCCCTCCCTAAATAGGTTATTTAAATCAAGATGCTGAGGCAAAAGGGTTTAGTGGGGCTTATATATTACAATATATTAGGGTAAGCTCTAAATGGACAAAGATCTAATACTAAAAAATAAAAACAAGGGCCCGTAAGGCATCTGCCGCCAAGTCTGACGACTTGGGTTCAATCCCCGAACTCACCGTGGAAAGAGAAAACTGGCAGGTCCCCAAAAGCAGTCACATGATCTCCATATACACTGTTGCATAAATATACCTATACACATATGCACACATAAAATAATAAGTAATGCAACAAAAAATTGTAATTAAAAATTAAAACATGTTTGTCTCTGTCCACCTAGGGGATCTAAAAGAAGACACACCAAACAGCAAGCACACTTAATACCTCAAATTTATTTTTAATATGACTCTCCAAGAAGGGGAAGCAGGCTCTCTGGAAAAAATGGCTGGTTCTGAAGCTGGGGCAGGAAAGATGAGATGAGTTGGTGTGTTGTAGTCCCAGGGAGTCGTGACAAACCAAAAAGTCAAGCCAGAGTCCAAACCAAACCAACCAAAGAAAGCAGACCCAGACAGGAGCACACAAAAAGACTGCAGGGGCCAACGGGAAGTGCTCTGAGGCCCAAACTGAAAAGCCGACTAACAAAGTAGAGGAACACTGTGCACAGAGGAAGAAGTAAGGGGCCTGGAGGCCATACAGAGAGAGACAAGGAAAGGATAGAAAAGCACACTGATGGGAAGCATGGCTCCTGCAGCCCCCCACTGTCCTTCCTCAAGAACAGGCAGGGCAACCCTAGGGAAGAGACCCAGTAGATGCTGCTTCAGCCAGGTGCCATCAAGGCCAATGTCACATAAATCATGTTGACAGTCAGAAGCTGTCTATGATGTGATGAGAGCCTCCCGCTGTGTCTGTGTTCTTCCTTGGAATGACCATAAACATTAGCGTTTATATTGAGAAAGACATCAGAGAAAAATCCAAAATCCCACAAAGCGCATGACCAGCACTCATCACAACTGTCAAGGTCATCACAACCCAGGAAACTCCAGAATAGTGCCACAGCCCAGGGGAGCCCTAAAACACAGGACAGCTCAGTGTAATAATGTATCCTGGATAGAAGCAAGTGGTGAGGACTCAGGGAGCCCTCAAATGGCCATTGACTTCAGTTAACAGTGTATCGATGTCTGCTCCTGAGGCATGCCACTGTAACATGTTGCTAACAGTTCAAACTGCTAGCTGGGTGGAGGGGAATGTAGGAATCCTCTCATCTCAATTTTTCTGTAAATCTAAAACTCTTCTTAAGCATAATCTATCACAAGAATGGACACATGGAAGTACTCAAAGGAAACGCAGGGCTGGTGTGGTCAACTTTTTTGAGACTCAAATGTAGACAAGAAGGGAGGAAGAAAGGGGAAGGAAGGAAGAAAGGAAGAAAGAAAGGAAGGAAGGAAGAAAGGAGGAAAGAAGGATGAAAGAAGGAAGAAGGAAGGAAGATGGAAGGAAAAAAAAAAGAAGAAAAAGATAGTGAATCAGAGCCCATAAGAATAAAAATGATGCCCGGCAGTAGTGGCGCACACCTTTAATCCCAGCACAGAGGGAGGCAGAGGCAGGCAAGTTTCTGAGTTTAAGGCCAGCCTGGTCTACAGACTGAGTTCCAGGACAGCCAGGGCTACACAGAGAAACCCTGTCTCGAAAAACCAAAAAAAAAAAAAAAAAAAAGAATAAAAATAACAAGTACACTCAGCACTGGAAAAATCAAAAGGTACAGGCCAAGGATGAGATGCAGTGGCCAACTCTTGGGAGACCCAAGGAAAGCAAGTACAATCATGGCGCACTAACTGGGCTAGCTACAAAGACTGTGTACATAGTAATGATATACATAATGAATAATAGTGACTTATCTGAACAGAGAGACATGGGTACACTGAGGGAGAACTCTTGACTGTGCTTACAAGAGAGGGTTTCAAACCTTACTCACACAGGGAGAAATTCTTAACCAGGACAAGAAAAGCCCAAAGTTAAAAACAACAAACAAACAATCAAGTGCTAGCAGTGTAAACCTGTTCTTTGGAAACAGAAGAAAATAGAGAAGACTGGGTACAGAAAAAAGAAAAGAAGCCATCTACACTGAGAACAGAATCCAACGTGAGCAGGCTAGGGCAGGGTCCACTGCTTTCTGTGTGACTTAAAAAAAAAAATACTCCTCCTGATAAAAAAAATGAATACAAATAAATAAAAACAAAGAAAAGATAAAAGGGCACTTCTGAGGGCAAGCTGCCTGGCCGGGGCCACAGGCACACCCTGTTAGCACATCCCCCACGGTGGAAATGTTCCCGGAGCACACTAGCCTGGAGAAACTCAGGCAGCAGCCTTGGCCAAGGACACTATTTCAGTTGCTTTTTGTTTTTCTTGCTGCAGTTCAACCCCTCCTCCAGAGCCAGAGATTTACAGAGGCGGGAGATTCTATCAAAAATGTGGCTACTGGTGTTCTGGGCCTCCCAAGGCAGCAAGCTGAGTCCCTGGGCTTGATTACATGACAGAAGCCACAGTTCTCATTCTAGGAGATCAGGGGTGAAGCCAGCAGGAACAGCAAGTCTGGGGGTGAAGGTCATGCCCCCCATCCTGGCACAAATGCACCCAGGGAAGAGGGTGGGAGTTGCAGAGAGAATATCTTGTGTATTATATGGATGCATCACACCTGTCAATTAAAAAAATCTATAGCCAGGGCTAACGAGATGGCTCAGTGGGTAGGAGCACTGACTGCTCTTCCAAAGGTCCTGAGTTCGGATCCCAGAAACCACATGGTGGCTCACAACCACCTGTAATGAGATCTGATGCCCTCTTCTGGTGCGTCTGAAGACAGCTACAGTATATTACACCAGAGTGAGTGGGGCCGGAGCAAGCAGGGCCAGCAGAGGTCCTGAGTTCACTTCAATTCCCAGCAGCTACACACATGATAGCTCATGGCCATCTGTACAGCTACAGTGTACTCATACACATAAAAATAAATAAATCTTTTTTTAAAAAGATTTATAGCCTATAGGGAAGGGTAAAATAGAAGTTGGGACATCTGGGAGGCAGAAAGAATTCTGGGATAGAACTAGGCACAGAAAGAATTGTCTGGAAAGATGTGAGGAGACAGATACATGGTACCTGAGCATAGGTAAACAGCCTTGTGGCAGAATACAGGTTAGAGTAAATGGGTTATTTTCAGTTTGGCCTACTCAGAGGAGAGCCTAGTTACATGGCCAAGGTATCTGTAAATGTATTTTGAGTCTGAGTTTGAAGCATGGGGCTGGGAGGAAGAACCAGGCCTAACTTTTACAGAAGTGGCCTGGCCAAAGTGCCACATAGCCACATAGCCACGGATGCCGTCATGTCCATCTGTACTGCTAGGATGCAGACACTGGCATTTTAAGGCATTGATGAATAAAAAACAGATGTGGTCCAAGACTGAGATGGGCAAAGCCAGGCCGAGTGCCATAGCACAAAGATGCCGCCTCCCAGCTCTGGCCTCCCCACCGGGGGCTTGCAAAGGACAACGACGGAGATCATCCCCAGGAAGGCTGCCTTTCAATCCTGGCACATGGCACCTTCCAACTATTAATGTTTGTTTGCTGAGCATAACAGCAACACCCACACTTGCTCTAGTTCTCATATCCTTTCTGTACCATTAATAAATACATCATGTAAATAACAAGCAGTTAAAAAAGGGCCTATCTGGGGCTGGAGAGATGGTTAAAGAGTACTGACTGTTCTTCCAGAGGTCCTGAGTTCAATTCCCAGCAACCACATGGTGGCTCACAACCATTGGTAATGGGGTCCAATGCACTCTTCTGATGTGTCTGAAGACAGCTACAGTGTACTCATATAAATAAAATAAATAAAAATAAATAAATAAAAAGGCCCATCTGAGCCTTCTTGCCTCTGTGCTGGAAGTTAGCCACTCATACATTGAATTGTGATTCACTGGTGTTCAATTCTGTTCCTGTTAGAGTTGGTGGTATTTTATGAAGGCACTAAGTACTCACCCCAGGGCCTTGTGGGCACCAGGCCATTCCCTACACAGTGCCAGCTCCAACCAGGGTCTTCATGCTTTGTAGTTACTGAATCTCTCACTCCTGGGTAGGTTGACCAACTTCTGTTTCTTCCTTCCTTCCTTCCTTCCTTCCTTTCTTTCTTTTCTTTTCTTTTTTTTTTTTTCTGAGACAGGGTTTCTCTGTATAGCCCTGGCTGGCCTTGGCCTTGAACTCAGAAATCTGCCTGCCTCTGCCTCCCAAGCCTTGGGATTAAAGGCGTGGACCACCACTGCCCAGCCCAACTTCTGTTTCTTTTCTTTTCTCTGACTTAGAAGTTCTAACTACCCTCTAGAGGTTGCTCCTTAAGGAGACACACCCACACCTCTGAGATATGGCTTAGCCCTTAAAAGCATTAGTTCTTGTGGAGGCCTGGGCTCAGTTCCCAGCACCCACATGGAAGCTCACAACCATCCAGTTCTAACTCCAGTTCTACATCTGACGCCCTCTTCTGGTCTCCATGGGTACTGCATGCATGTGGGGTATACAGACATACAAGCAGGCAAACACTCATGCACATAAAATAAGTCTTAACAAAAAGGCCACCCAAGTCCACACACAGTGAGCTGTAGCAGGAGACATAGACACTTTCTCATTCTGTTAATCTTTCCAAATGCTCATGTGGCCTGACATGTGGTGATTAAAAAAAAACAAGTCTTCAGGCTTCTAACCCTCGCTGCCCAGAGCAACACCTAGGAGCCAGGCACAGTTTAACTCACTGTGACCCAGGACCTGTGGGTCTACCATTTTCTTTGGTTATTCTGATCAAAGAGGGAGTTGAAAAAGTTTAGTTTATGAGACGAAAAAAGAGAAAGGAGAGCTCAGAGAAAAGGGACCCTGTCTTGCTTTAATGCCTCCCTGCTTCAAAGGATAATTAAAAAGTGATGTGTTTGTGTGGCTGGAGAGATGGCTCAGCAGTTAAGAGCACTTGCTGCTCCTGCAGCAGACCTGGATTTGACTCCTAGCACTTAACTCTAGTTTCTGGGGATCTGATGCCCTCTTGTGGGCACTAACTATATATGGTGCACATACAAACATGCAGGCAGACACACACACACACACACACACACACACACAAGTCTAATAATAAATAAATAGCTAGCTAGGCGGTGGTGGCACACGCCTATAATCCCAGCACTTGGGAGGCAGAGGCAGGCGGATTTCTGAATTCGAGGTCAGCCTGGTCTACAGAGTGAGTTCCAGGACAGCCAGGGCTACACAGAGAAACCCTGTCTAGAAAAGCCAAAATAACAACAACAACAACAACAACAACAACAACAACAATAATAATAATATAAATTTTAAATGAGTGATGTGCTCAAATATCCATCCATGGATAGATGGATGACGGAAATGACAGTCCCATACAGAGATTTTTTCAGCTGTCAAAGGATGAAGTTCTGACACAGCCTTTGACTTGAAGACAAGATAATAAGCCAAAGCAACCAGGCAAGACAGTACAAGTAAGTCATCTATGTAGGACCAAAGGAGCCAAAATCATAGAAACAGAGAGTAGACCAAGGATTTTTCCAAACCTGGAGAGACACTGCATGACTCCTTTATGAGCACGGGGCTTTGTTAGAAGTGATGAAAATACTCTGGCTCAGGGCTGGGGAGATGGCTCAGGCAGTCAAGTGCTGGCACAGCCTGTCCCAAGAAGCCAGATGCGGTGGTGCTTGTTTACAATACCCACCACCCACCACCCACCAGGTGGGCTCTCTGGCTAGCCAGCCTCGATTACTTGGCCAGTTCAGGCCAATGAGAGACCCTGTCTAAAAAAAAAAAAGGTGGTGGTGGTAGTGGTATGACACCTGAGGAATGGCGTCTGAGGTTATCGAGAGGGCCTCTTTCCCCACCCTCCCACCCCTGACTCACTCACTCTCTTTCTCCCCCACCCCTCTCAGATACACACATGCGCATACGCACACACACACATGCACACCTGTAAGAAGAGACGGCTAGTAATGGTTGTTTGTCAATGAGATATGATTATGTTGAGGCCACTTAACACACTTAAAATAGTTTAACTGTGACATGTATATGCCACAGCCTATGCTCCCCCTTTTTGTTAGCTTTGCTCTCCATTTTCTTGGGTTCTTCTGAGCAAAGGTCCAGCTGGCCTCAGACTTACTGCATACCTGGTGATGGCCCTCAGTGTCAGAGCCTCTTCCCTAGTACTGGGACTCAGGTACAGGCTGCTATGCCTGGTTACTATGGCACTGAAGGCAGAGCCCAGGGCTTCCTGCTTGCTGGAAAGCACTGCATTAGAGTGCTATTTGAGCTACAGCCCAGCTCTTACAGTAGTTCTCCTCTTCTTTTTAAGTGAATGTGGTGGCTGAGGGGTATGGAGGTGGTGTGGGGGAGGTGGCTCAATGATAAAGATCTTGCTTAGCATGTGTGAGTCTCTAGGTTCCATCCCCAGCACTGAAAATAAGAAATCAGTAGCTTTAGAAAGTGCTTCTAATGTGCCCAGCCCAGTGCCTGCTGTGTCTTCCCATCACTTGACCCCCTTACAAGTTGGGGCAGTGAGATGATTCAGCAGAGAGAGGCAGCCACTACCAAGTCCAGCTCAATCCAAGGAGCCACATGGTGGAAGCAGAAAATCAGGCTCTGAAAGTGTCCTATGACCTCCACACTCCTGCTGTGGCACACAATGTCCCCACCCTACACCTACACAAAATAGACAAAGAAACATAAATAAAAAGGAGGAGCTAGAGAGAGCTCAGTAGTCAAGAACAAGCTCAGCAGGGCGGTGGTGGCGGACGCCTTTAATCCCAGCACTTGGGAGGCAGAGGTAGGCAGATTTCTGAGTTCGAGGCCACCCTGGTCTACAGAGTGAGTTACAGGACAGCCAGGGCTACACAGAGAAACCCTGTCTCAGAAAACAAAAAAACAAACAAACAAACAAAAAGAACAAGCTCTTGCAAAGGACCCAAATTCCCAGCTGGTGGCTCACAACCTCTTACAACTCCAACTCCAAGGGGTCCTAGATCTCTGGCCTCCCAGGCACTAGCATACATATATACATACCCACACACAGACACACAATTTAAAAGCAGGCGGTGGTGGCGCATGCTTTTAATCCCAGCACTTGGGAGGCAGAGGCAGGCAGAGTTCTGAGTTCAAGGCCAGCCTGGTCTACAGAGTGAGTTCCAGGACAGCCAGGGCTATACAGAGAAACCCTATCTTGAAAAACCAATAAAATAAACTAAAATGTCTTTTAAAATGGTGATCTAAGTGTGTTCATTTGACCTTCAAGTAACTGGAGCACAGAAAAGTAGAATGCCTTGGCCAGGGCTGCACAGCTTCTAGGTGGTGGACCTGCTGAAAACCTAAACCCAGGTAAAAGTGGGGATGGTGCACTGTCTTGACTGAGAACACTGCCCAGCGTTTGTTTGCTTTGCAGGGGAGGAAGGAAACCATCTGAAGACCCCAAGTGGGCATACAGGTTCCAGGTGAAGAAGACTCAGAGAACACTCTGGCACAGGTGACTTGGAAGGCAAGATAGGACTGAACAGTAGTTCTGACTACACCACTTCTCACTGCTGTAAGAACAGTGAACCGGCTAGAGACATCAGCACAGCTTGCAGACCGGTTTCCCTCTGGACAGAACATTTAGGGGCCTGTGGAGCTTCCAGGAAATGAAGCTAGTACAGGGAAGGGGCAAGGTGGCCCTGCTTCCACGTGTGACTTCCACAGTAGGATCTCCCTTTAAACATGCATCTCAGGAGCAATCGGGACAAGGACCACTAAAGCACATGGACTTCTTGTGGACATTTGCAGTCACAAGCCAGACATGGTGTCCATGGGTGCCTACACCCTCACTAGGTTTCTCTTCCTGTTTCCTAGTTTTCTTTCTTAAGGCAGCAAAGTGCTTGTGGAAAGGGGTGGGTGGGATTGATGAGACCTTTACCACTGTCCTCGGGCTTTTGTGCTTTTTGCCTTGTTGAGTTTTTTCTTTTTCTTTTTCTTTTTTCTTTTATTTTAACAATCTCTGTGGCATTTAATTACAAAGAATGAAAAAAAAAAAACAAGAAAAGGTGAAAGGCAGTAAATGGGTGATTCTATGCTGCCATTCTCAGTGCCTTGGGCGCACTCTGGAGGGGGCTTGGAAACTAATGGGTCACTCTGTACTGACTCAGCCTGGATCCTGGCTGGGATGCAACTTTCTCTGGAAGGCTCTCAGCTGCTCCCTCACGGCTTAACACATCTCCATACCCTGCCTCCCCTAAGAAAATAAATTTATCAACTGTGCAGCCAGTGTGGCTTCAATTCTGCATCTCTAGAAGAGTTTGTGAGAAGCAGAACCCTCTTTGTGTTTCTGAGCCCAGGCTGGCTTTGAACTTGAGATCTTTCTGCCTCAACCTTCCAAGTGCCAAGATTAAAGGCATGGCCCACCTCACCTGGCAGGAAATAAAACCTTTTCTGACACGATACCCCAATTTTTCCAGCACCTTGTAACCACTCTGATGACAGCTCCTGGAGTAATTATCTTTGAGGAAGTCCCTGTAGAGAATGTCACTTAACCCAGACCATCTTGTGAATTGAAGAAAACCCCACCCCCTCTCACTGTCTGACCAGAAGGAAGTGAGGATGCACATGCTGCATATGCCCTGCCTCCCTGGTTCTCCTGGAGCACAATGTTGGAAATCCCCAAAAGGTATATATGATTGGGCTGTTGCTCCTCCCAAGCTGTGATTACACTCATGTTATTTACTCTGCCCCCCCCCCCCCCCCCCCCGCCCGTTCCTGGAGACCATTTTTGCTTTCCTCATAGCTCACACCAGCAGCTTGCAAATACTACAGGTACCAGCTGTTGGCCTCTGTGGTCAGAGAGAAGGTCTTGGAACGTGAGATGGGACAGGCAGAACTCAGGCCAAACAGTCCTTCCCTTGCCCTAAGGAGGACCTGTCTGCCTTCACTGTGTGAGGAACAGACTACTAATGCAAGGCTCCGTAGTTTAGTCTCAACTCAAGGACTCTGGTCCTTGGCCCCTTCTTTGCTGCTATAGATAAACAATCCACAGCAGTGATTGCTTGTTTCCCTTTGTGCCAGCGTAAAGCAGGGACAATGGAGACCAAGGCCTTGAAGCTGCTGGCTGATCATAGGGGGCTGGAGGTTGACAGGTGGGAGGCCCAAGGAAAGACAGGACCTTGCTATTGCTTCACCTGCCCCCTCCCCCACAGACAGGGGAAGCTGGCTGCTCTGAGTCTCCCCAGGCCCAGGCCCAGCTGCAGCCAGACTCCCTGGGCACTGGACACAATGACTCCTGCAGTCTTGCTGTGGGAGTAGCTTGAGTCTGGCCAGGACAATCAGTCCATGAGCTCTGCCTCGCCAGATACCTGCTCAGCGCTCCTGAGTGGCTCAGAGTTGACCCTTTCCCTCCCACATTCTGGTCCAGTGTGCAGACTCTACTAGGGTCTTACATAGGCTCTGTCCTTCCCTGACCAGGGGACCTTTGCATATGGTTTGAAATATTTCTTTTTTTTTCATATCTGGCATAAACAGCGGTATTCTTTCCCTGCCACCTTCCCTGCTTGCCACAGACCCTCCAATGGATACCAAGTACCCATATACCACACATCCCGGAGGACAAAACCCTCCAAACAGTACCACTGTGTCCAACTGTCACTTCCTCAATGGCTACAGCTACCTGCTAGGCACAGGGTCTGTCTCCCACAGGTGAGATACCCCAGGAAAGCTCCCGTCTGCCTGGCTCTAGAGCCCAGCTCACAGAAAAAGCCCCACCTTTGTTAATCCCTCTCACCACCACCGCCTTCTACCAATGCTAGGGAAACTACAGTTAAGATTTTAAAAGCAAACAAAACCTGACAGGATTCATGGAGGAGAGGCCACATCTGCACACCACACTGACCACGTTGGCCCCGGCAGTGACCCAGATCCAGCTGCCTATCCCAGGAGAGAAAAGGCCATGTGGCACTGCTCTCAGCTGTCTGTGTGGTTTGTGTGAGTAGTGACACTGAGGATGGTTATAGGAAAGCAAAGGCCATGATTCCTCCCCTCGGTGGAGGGGCTGAGATTTCCTAAGCACTAGCAATGACACCCTGAGACAGCTACCCCATAGCAGAAGCCATGCAGTGCGCCCGCCCCCGCCCCCATCCCTGCCCCCAGCACACTGCCTTCAACAGCAAGCATCCTGGGACAGTTACTGTTGGGTGAGAGAGGAAACACAGACTTAAGAGGTGGCTTTCCAAAAAAAAAAAAAGCTGGCTTCCTTCCTTTAGTCTCAAGAAACAGGATTGGGTGGGGGCAGGGGGCAGCTCTGCAGTTGAAGCCAAGCAGCCTGAATGCTCAGTGTGGGTAGCACAGGCCCAGCTGCTGCACAGACTCACTCTGCCACATCCAGGCCCAGCCACAAGCCCTCCCCCACCCTCCACATATTCACACTGTCAAGGAGGCTTGCGGTGCAAGACAGCATAAACCCAGAGTTCTGACCTGGATTCCGTGTGGAAACAAGGGCCCCTTCCCTTAGTTTTAAGCCTTGGGGACTTGATGTAAGCAGAGGTGGGGGCACTTGAGATGAAGTGAGGAGGGAGTGCCCTGGTTTTGGTTGCAGCAGAGGGAGAGGACAGTGCTCACCCAGATTTTCTTTGAAAGACAGGCTATTTGCTTTGTAGGAGGTCAGCGAGTGGAATGTGTGGGGAGTTTTCAGGGCTTGTTTTCATAGTGCCTGACAGCCCTGGCAAACCTCATCTGGAAGTCTTGGACAACCAGGGAACCCCAAGGCCTTATCTAGCCTGGGCTAACCTCCAAGGCCCACAGGACCCAAGAATGACAGAGGCCACCAGCAAGCAGCCAGCGGTAACAGACAGAGGGGAGAGCCTGAGAGTCAAGGTCTGTGGCTCTGGAGGAGCATCTGTCCCTAGCAGGTCCTGGAGAGAGCCTGGCAAGGCTGAGTCTCCCAGGGAGAGCATGCTCCCACCTTCTCTGCTGGCTGTGGGCCAGATGACCACAGAACTGTCTTTTTTTATTTGCTCCTGTTTATACGGGCTGCTGTGGGCCCCAAATCCTGGAAAATCTCAGCCACAACCAGGCAAGGTCAGCCTCCTGGTCTCTGAGGGAGAGAACAGGCACCTTACCTGCTCCTGAGAGTTCATCACTCGCAGCTTCATCTGCTTCAAGTAGGTGGAGGTGAGGGGCATGTTGTAGTCAATAATGCCAGACACCAGGGGGGATGGAGGCTCATTCTCTGCAGGAAAAACAAAAGGAAACCCCTTTCAGTCTGCATGGAGTTGGGGAGGGGGGGAGGCTGCCTTCGTGACAGAGAGGGCTAGCAGCCACTCACTGGTCACCTGTCCACCTGTGCTGTGTGCAGCACACAGTGTTGAAAATGCTTGTCAGTTAGGTGCCAGTTTTCAAAAAAAAAAGTGAGACTTGGCTATTTCAAGAGATATGAAAGGTCTGTCACACAGGGTTCCTGGGACAACCATGTGGCCCTGTAGCAGCCACTTCTTACAGGCAGGACATGTGTGTTTTGCCAGGGCACAGCTTTGCTCACTCAGGCCACCTGCCAGGACCCTGAAGGCATTAAGTTTCCAACTCTAGCCAGAGCCGGCTCTTCCTGGTAAACACCTGCCTCCGCCTGTCCCACTCCAGCCTCAGCCCCGCAGTGTCCCCCCACCAGAGCACCCTCTGGGACCAGATGGCTCACAGATCTGAGCCAGGCCCCCAGTACCCTCCACCTTCCCAAATCCTGGTGCTTCCATAATTGCACGCAGAGGAGGATTTCCTCCTGCTTATTGCTCTGCTGTCCCAAGAATCAAAGCTATGTGTGTTCTTTTTGTAGAAAATCTGCAGTGTACAGAAAGATGTGAGGAAGAAAATTTTAAAGCGTAATTGCACCAAGCAGCCTGGCATATGCTTCTGTTTATTTTTCCTTGTGACTCTTCTTTGCATATTTGATATCATAATGTACACAGAGAATTATAGTTCTCTTTCCTCTCAAAAAACACATTTATTTTAATTAAGTTATTTGAGACAGGGTGTTGCTTTGTATATAGCCCAGGCTGACCTTGAACTCACGATCTTCCTGCCTCAGCCTCCTGAGCACTAGAAGTATTTTTTCCCCTAAACATTTTGCTATGAGTCTTTCCCTATAACTCCCTAAGCCGTGTGGTTAGTTGGGTATAGAGGCTAGTGCGGCCAAACCGCAGGGGTGCCTCTGGCAGTAGGTACCAGTCTGTATTCTTATCTATTCTAAGAGACGGGATTTACGGGTCAGAAAGTAAAGATGACTCGAATCTCTGCCCAAGGTTGCCTGGGCCACCACCATCCTGGTTGCCTATTCTCTGGGCTTCTCCTGTCCACAGAGGCCTCAGGATCTCCATTTCACCCAAGGGTTAGGGTCTGAGCTGGGTGAAGTGAGAGTTTGCCTACCTCTGTCACTAGTACAGCCCAGATACAATCTGCAGAAGAGGCGGTGACAGGGCGATTTTCCCCACTTTGCCCTCTAGAGTCAGCACCCAAACCAAAGAGGACTCCACACCCAATACTGTGCCATGTGACGAGGCCGCAGGACAGACATTTGTGTGAATGTCTAGAGGTATGAACACGAGGAGTCTGAGATGGTTCAGTGGACATTACTAAAACAATTCATCTTTGACTTGAGTTGAGGAGAAAAAGCCTCAGAAACATGGGGTGGGGGCAAAGTCATCCCAGGAGGGGGGCCCTCCAATGTGGCCAGGCAGGAACAGCCTGAAAGAGACTGGTCCTAGACCAGACTGGGCCCAGGACTTCTGTATGCCTTTTTTTGTGGTGATAAATATATATATTTTTAAATTCGTGTCTTTTTTTAAAAAGACTTATTTATTATATGTAAGTATAATATTGTTGTCTTCAGATACTCCAGAAGAGGGTGTCAGATCTCATTATGGATGGTTGTGAGCTACCATATGGTTGCTGGGATTTGAACTCAGGACCTTCAGAAGTAGGTGAGCCATCTTTTCTCCAGCCACCGATAAATGAATTTTAATGAACTTGGATAACTTCTGGAAGCATACACTCCAAGGGTAGCAGACCCTAAACCGGGTGAGAGGGAAGGGCTTATTACTCTTTCCCTTCTAAAGTTCTCAAGTCTTACTTACATTCGGATAAATTACACCTAAAACTGCGTGCTGGTCACCGGTGAGTCTAAGTCCACACTGATGATTCCGACTCAAAATGGTAGCTATTGAATCCATGCCAGACCACTCAAAAGAACCAAACCAAACCTGAGTGTAGTGTTCTTAGTGCTTGCCGCTAGCCTGCCACTACACTGCCCGGATTTCACTTCACACCGGGCTCATTGACACTGCGCCGAGTGTGTGCGTGTGTGTGTCTGTCTGTGTGTGTGTGTGCATGTGTGTGCATGCATGTGTGTGTATGCATGCATGTGTGCATGCGTGTGTGCATGCGTATGTGCGTGCGTGTGTGTGCAGAGTGCGCATATACCAGGCTCACTGACACTGTGCCGTGTGTGTGTGTGTGTGTGTGTGTGTGTGTGTGTGTGTGTGTCTGTGTGTGTCTGTGTGTGTGCATGTGCGTGCGTGTGTGCTGACAGTGGGGAGGGCTGCTCTACCTTTTCTGGGTGGGGTAGGGAATCCTGTGCACATGGGCCTAGCCTGTAGGAAAATAGAGTTGGCTCTTGTTCCCCCTTTTCTTCAATAGACCACCATCAACCTAGACTTGACTTCCTTAGGCCCAGGGAGCCTTTAGGCCTCATTCTACCAAGATTGACTGGGTTGGAGGCAACACACTAGGTCAATGGTTCCAGGGACACTGAGGTGCGGTTGCAGACAGAAGCCATGGTCCTGTCTCCAAATCCTGGTGTTTCTGGCCAAGAAGTTGAATTCACTTTAACTTCCTCAAAGTGTGAGGTTATCTGGCATGAAGTTGCTAAACAATATGGAGGCTGCTAAGGGCCACCCACCCTCCAACAGCCCTAGTCACACAGGGGCTTCTCTGCACGTGGCCGTCCACATAAGCAAGATGCCCTGATGTAACCTACATCATACCTGAATGCCGGGGATGCTCACCAAAAAGCATTAATAAAGCAGATGACAGTATGGCTTAGGAGGGAAACCCTAAAAGAACAGTGTCTAGGAAGGTGCTCTGCAGGCAGAAGGGCCTTCGCTGGTCTCTGCTCCCCGGCATCTCTGCAAAGCAGAGGATGCTTCCGGGGCCTCACAAGAGCCTGGAGTGCCTCAAAAGAGGGGGACAAGATGCTGCGGTAGGGAGGCAGGCAAACAAGGCTACAGGGAACACCTGTGCTGTGGGCCTTGAAAAGCCTAGTCCCTCAGGTCCCAGAGTGAACATCCTGTTGTGGCAGCAGTGCCAAGGTAGGCAGGGCACACGTCCAGGGAGGAAGGGAGCCACAGAGCTGGCATGGGAGGTCAGAACTGGCTCACTACGGTGAAGAGGATGGCAGAAAGGCTGGGGGAACCCCATAAACTCTGGATATGGTGAGTGTACTGGCTAGTTTTGTGTGTCAACTTGACACAGGCTGGAGTTATCACAGAGAAGTGAGCTTCAGTTGGGGAAATGCCTCCATGAGACCCAGCTGTGGGGCATTTTCTCAATTAGTGATCAAGGGGGGTAGGCCCCTTGTGGGTGGTGTCATCTCTAGGCTGGAAGTCTTGGGTTCTATAAGAGAGCAAGCTGAGCAAGCCAGGAGAAGCAAGCCAGTAAGAAACATCCCTCCATGGCCTCTGCATCAGCTCCTGCTTTTTGACCTGCTTGAGTTCCAGTCCTGACTTCCTTGTGATAAATAGCAATGTGGAAGTAAGCCAAATAAACCCTTTCCTCTCCAACTTGCTTCATGGTCATGATGTTTGTGCAGGAATAGAAACCCTGACTAAGACAGTGAGTGAAGCAACAGCAGATGCAAAGCCAGTGGCGCCCCAGTGTAGGGAGAATGTCATGCCAGGCAAGTTAAGGCAGAGCGTAAACACAGAGAAGGGATTTCCTGGGTTGTCTGCACAGTGTGGTCCTCTGTGCCAACACACGTGGTGGTCATGCTCAGGCCACTGCAAACAGCCTGATGCCACTGCATTGGGCACTGTTACTACAGAGAGAGGAGGGTTAGGAGCCATCATCATCACGGAGGCTGCAAGGAAGAGAGGCTGAGGAAGTGCCACCTAACAATGTTTCAACACCTCCTTGCCAAGAAAATGGAAACCAGCCCAAGTGCTCAGCCTGACTCTCTGGGGCTTTGGAAAGGATCAACAACTTAGGCTCTGCCTGGGATAAGACAGGCCAGGTCAAGCTCAGCCTCCACAGTGGATACCAAAGGCACTTGTCAATCTACACAGTCCAAAAGGGAGTGACCTTCACATTCTCCAGGTGCCCGTTCTCACAACCTTTTATCTACAGAACTCCTCAGTCTAGAGATGACAGAAGTTCCCAGATACTGGTTGAGCACTAGAGGACGTCTGCATAAGGGGCAGAGAAGCCATAAGACCAGCCAGCCTTGTAGAGTTCAGACTAGGAAACAAAACAGGAACCCCAAGCCTAGGTTGAAGGAAGTCAGTCAGTGGACGGCTCCAGAGGCCCTGCATTCAGAATGGTGTCTTTTCCCTATCCGCATCTCTCGTCACTCACATTTAACTGCTCACTGCATGAAGGGGAAGAAGAGGCTGTGAGACAAGGACTGTGAACAGGGAATGGGCTATATGGGAGTCCGTTAGAGCCAAGAGGGCTTTGGAGTAGTTTAGCAAAGCTTTTCTAAGAGAATAAAGGATTTCTCAGCTAAGAAAACAGAGTACTTCCTAAGGTCTCCATAAAGACCCACAGACCCAGGGAATGGGTGCAGACAGGACACCACCACACAGAAAGGCTATGCATCCTCCCACTGTTACTCGGTGAGTGTGTTAACAGGGAGAGGAAAGGCCCGCTGACAAGGTGAGACAGAGGCCAGCAATGGACAGGGGTGTGTCTGGAAAGCACAGGAAGGGGGGATCCACAAGCCTGGCCCCGGAACTGCACACGAGTCTGACTTGATGATTCAACTGCTCCAGAGGAAGCACAAGCACAACCTGTGCTATTCGTTGCCAGCTCACAGTTTGCAACCTTGTCACAGTATGCTGTCACAGAGAGGAAGCAGGAATGTACCCTCAGAGGTTGCTGCTCTGAGGATCAATTCTCACTGGAGTTGGTAGGAGAGGTTGTGGTGTAGAGGCCCTGGAATCCAAGGACTTCCAGACTCTCTGCAACTTGCTTTGTTTATGTTCCTTGTGTGGAATGGGGAGCTGGGGGCTGCTGGGCCTCACACTCTGCTGGGGACAAGCTGCTCACTGGGGCCACTCTGCTTCCTCCTTTTCTTTCCAGCATGAGGCCAGGAAGCAAGGCAGTCTCCCAGCAGCCCCAGAGGAGACTCCATCCTGTTCCCTGTCCCCCTCCCTCCCTCCCTTCTTGGGACAGGAATAAGAGGCCTACCCCTGGCCACAGGGAAGGGAGGGCCAGCAGGCAGTGGTGCAGCCTGAGGAAGCACTATGGGTAGAGATCTGACCTTGAGCCTCCTGCCAAGGACAAAGCTGGCAAGGATTTGGGGGCTGATGCCTTGGCCCATGGAGCAGACAGGAAGTTCTCTACTGGCAGTCTAGAAACCAATCTTTCCCTTTTAAATCTAGCTCATGGATGGACCCGGCTAGTTTGCTCAGGGTGGGGGTTGGGTACCTCTGACCTTACCTTTGCAATCTCTGGCTGAGTGTCTAGGGAGAAGGGGAAGCGATCTGGGCCCAAGCATCATAACCTAACAATGGGCCCATGTCCCCAAGGTATCCACAGAGCTGCAGGACCCTGTAGGATGGGCTCCTTTTCTATATCTGCCTCACCATAGCCCCAGAGAAAGACATTCCTTCCACTCTGCTGAGCAAGGCAGTTCTGCTTCCCTCTCTTGGGAGGTGGGAGAGGGAAGCCTGGGCGAGTGATTTCACCCAGCACCTCTCTGGGTCTTGGTTTCCTTGGCTGTATGCCAGGACTGACAACACCCAGCTATTATGAGCAGGGGATTCTCAGAGATGTTTCCCGAACCTGCTGTAGGCCACACAGCAGGGGACACGACTGCACACCAGCTCCCCCTGGCCTGGGGCCCACTCTTCCGTGGGTTGTGCTCTGATTTCCTGTAGTCCTCTCTG